>UZAF01019800.1:0-14011 GCA_900617895.1 Haemonchus placei | reverse complement strand
AAATCGGAGACCAAAGTAGAAAAGCAAAAACCACCAAAGGTATGATAACAAGTACATCTCAGAATTAGCAGGTGCAACTGCCCAACTGCAAAAAAGAATTAGACTGCTGCACCTGCTCAAAAAAAGTTCAAAAGATAAATATCCTTTCTACGAGGTGAATGAAAATGAAAAGTGAAAACCTCTCAAGGGAAGGTTGCTGGTTTTCCATTGGATTTTTGAGAATTCATAAAAATGACACGAAAAATTCCAGAGCTCACATGCTTCCGATTTTATTGATATTGAAACATAACCAACGTTAATATCCATTCTCTTCTACTAGCACTACCGTTCCCCTCAGTGATTTTGGTAATCTCACCTTACCTCGTGCAAAAGCAAGCTTCCATAGCCGAGACAACACGCCCATTCGGAAGGCTAGGAGTCGAGTCGTCTGTAGGTGTACTACCTGTCCTCTGAGGGCTTACTATCTGACTAGGGACCCTCGATACCTACCGAAACCTTTCTGCACAGTCCTACTGTAGCACCTATTCCCTCTGAGGAATCGACTGTCGAATTGAACCTACGAAGTTTTACAGCTACCTGCACCGTAGGACCGACCGGGTGTTATAACGCTCAAACCCGATGGTAAGCTTTCAAAGCACTGACTGGCACTTTCATTATCATTGCTTAATTATTGAACATAAATAGTTCTTTTTGAGAAGTTGGATTTTTCAGGCAGAGAAGGTTAAATTAGAAAAGGCAGAGAAACTGGAAAAACAACAAAAACCAAAAAATACGGAGAACTTGGAAAAACAGCAAGAAACTGAAGAAATTGTGGCAGATGAAGTGATTATCGAGGCTCCTGAAGTTACTGGAAAAGTCAAAACGAGTGCCAAGGTAAGAGTCCCAGATTAAATTGGTGAAAATAATCAATGCAATGATGAATTCAGAGCCAAGAACATGCACACAATGCTGAGTCTTTAGTGGACACCATCAATCATCATCAACGCAGAAACATCGTCAGGCCAAAGTCTCTTAAGGTATTATAAAGGTTTAGCAATATGTACCTTTTTAATATAGCATTTCTCGATTCAAAGGCACAGTTCACGATAAAAATGATTCTGAGATTCCCCACAGGATGAATTTGTGGCCCCCGCATATACCATACTGGCACTCTCAGGTCGGAAAACGGTCTAATTAGGCAGTTATAAAGGCTCAAAGATTGGCCCGTGTGTATCCTCGGACGAGTTTCACCGGCATTGTAGAGGCTGCACCGATCATAAGGGAACCCATATAGGAGGACTAAACAACTTGTCATGACCTATCGCAACAAAGAAAAACAGTTCTGTAAAGTTCTGGCTTGATGTATTCAGCTCTTTGTGCAATTGTAATGACTGAAATCTCGTCCGAATACCCTCCCATATTATTTCCGTCATGACAATCTCGTCCGACCTCTATTTTCCCTGTTTTTGTGGAACCATATTTTTCTCGGAATCGGCTAGTTCTCTCGCTTTCTTTACTACTGATGAATTATTCCCAATCTATACTTCCACTTTTCGAGTAAAACGGGTACCTCAAAATTATCGTGAACTGTGCTTTCAATGCAGAAGAGGACATGGAAATTCCTCAGTCCGATTGTTTCAATACACTTTTATAGTAGGAAAGTTGGAATGTAAAATAATGAGCTCTCACAATACCAGTATCCCAAAGTGTAATGAAAAGACCAAGATGGAATTAAATACAAAAACGAGAAAAAATCAAATCAAAACTCCTCGAAAATTAAAATGTTTAGGTGCTCAACGCCTATGAACAGTGCAAATTGGAGTGTAAAAAACAACGGGACAGTGTACAGGCACAGGAGGTGAGATATAAAAAAGAAATGATTTTTTAGATTCTATTTTCAAAAGCATTTTAATCATCCAATGCACTTCTGTGCAATGGCAATTGCTCATTCCATTTGGAAAAAATAAAAGTAAAACTCAAAATAATGAACTTTCATGAATGAAAGGCTACAATATACACAGTGAGGATACGCTTAGACAGGCTTGTTTTTAATGAAAATAAATGAACTATTGAAAGATGTCAATAATTCCTCTTCTGTGATTCCAAGGTGCACGGTTGTTTCACTTCCACATCTTTGCCAATAGGTGGAGGCGGTGTAGTGGCAAGCGGCGCACTTCACACACGCACGGTCGCGGGTTCGAACCCCGAATTGGAATCCGCCTAGACCAACCAAGCCTTCCACCCCTCCCGAGTCGGTTAATTGATACCAGACTTGTCTGGGAGGATAAAGCACTGACTTGTACATTGGCTGGCCACTGCAAGCCATTGTATAGGCCACATGCGCATTGAACCCGCCACCGATTCTGAATGGATGTCGAATGGTGGGTGCATCCTTCAGACGGGATTGATTGACGCCCCAAGGCTTTATCCTATGACTTTAGAAATATTCGGAATGAAGTTATTCTGCTAGAATTCTTTAGATAAAAATGACCACGACCAGTTTTGGAGTAGTGCCAAGTGTACACTACAAGGTTCATGGGCCAGTAATCGAATCCAAAACCGATATCCGTTCAGGTCAACCAAGTGTTCCAGCTCTGTGGGGTCAGTTAATTGACACCAGAATCAGCTTTCCCATTCAGAGGCATTAAAGGTATATTCTCAGAAATGGAACAGTCACAAAACGGAACTATGAGTCTTAGGGAGTTATGAACAGCTTTAATCAAGAAGAATGAAAACTCACCAATAACATATCCATTTTCAGTATGTCGAGCAGCTTCGAGCAGAACTAGCAGCCGCTGAGGCAGCATTGGCTGCAGAAACTGCTGCCGCTACATCTGCTTCTGAAAAAGCTCAGCCTGAGCCGATGTTCGTGGAAGCTTAACAATTTCATGCCCAAGACCATTTCGAGCTATATCTTGTTCACATTGCCTTTTCCTTATAAATAATTAGCCTCATCTCTTGTAATTTTGTTTTTGTGAATAAACATTGGTTTTCACCTAGGTCATGTTCACTGTACTAGATGTACTGTATAAACCAAAGTAAACAAACTTCAAGAGGCTCGATGAATGCCATTAAACGGCTATCTGAAGTTAATTTCCAATCCAATTCGTGAGCTAGCAAAGGATGTAATTCTACGGAACTTAATCAAATAATTCCAGACCTATTTTGGGAAAGTGCTATTAACATTAATTAATTCCAGCTAAAAATAGACCTGGAAGCATAATCCATTTTTCATTTTCGTTCCTGATTAAATGCAGTCCGGGAAAAGAGGTTTTATTATTGGTAATGGAAGTGTATCGGCTCATAACTCTCAAAAATATCCCAAAACAAACAATTGACATTTCTCAAAAATCATAGAACTAATACGAGAAGACGAGGAATCCCAGAAGCTATAAAATAGCTGTAAGATCTTTGAAAGTAACACTCAATGCACAACAAAAACAAATAATTAATGAGAATCACACTTTTCACAATACTTGCACGAAAATTAACATTAAAAACTATACAGGAATAGGAATATTGGCTATAACCGTCTTTAAGATCTCTGCCGTCTGCTTCTTCCAATGTTTTGGATCCTTCGAGACAGCCACCCATAACTCACCGTGTCGTGGCTCTGCATCTTCACACTTCTTGATAACTTTCTGTTGTTCTTCCTAAAAGTAACCTCATTTCACGAAAAATATCACACAAAAGAAAAAATAAATTCTGTAAATAACGTGAAATAAACGTAAATAGCACATCAATAAAATGCAAATGATTCTAACCTCTGTGCCAAGTAACAACTCAAACTTGTAGCAATGCGCATATGCATCCCCATTGTCTGGATCTACGTTGATTGCACGTTGGAACCATTCCCGAGCTTTCTTCACCTAGAACACATCAGCACTGTAATCTCAGCTACGAAGTAAAAATAATAAAAAGTCAAGTTATGAAAGCGAACCTTTCTCTCGGACCAGAACAAGCGAGCAGCCGCCACAAGCACATGAGGATTGTGCTCACATCGCTTGAGCGCATCCACTGACTTTGCCCTTCGGCCATGTCTTTCTTCCATCCAAATAGCCTCTGCCCAGAGCCGTCCTAAACTGTGGAAATTCTTGACTTTTTCGATTTTGATTTTTCGACTTCCGTTTCTGAACTTTCATTCAAAGAAAGTATTCTACGTAAGTATACTTAATATATTAATACTGTATAAGCCATATCCTTACAAAAATCAATATCCCACCTGAACTTTCACACTCCTGGAGGGCCCTAGCCAATCGTTCTGAAGCCAGCTCGCGCAAACCAGCACGCATCTCGAGCCGCACCGATTCCAACCATAAGTCCTCATTCCGTGGATTACGAATACGAGCCTAGAATATCACGTAAAGGGATGAATGACGGCTCTATTTAGAAAAAAAGATCAAACACAACGAATATAAGTTAGCAGTTAGCTGAAGATGCACTAACTACATCTAGATGTCCTTCTAGGTTTCATAGGAGGTTAATAGACTTCTAATTGCTACTATAGACTACAAAATTATTGAAACATTCAAACCTTTTCCAAATCAGATCTGGCTTTGATAATTTGCTTTTGTGATTCCTCCAATCGACTCAAAAGTATCCAAAGGGGAACAGCCCCTGGGCACCTCTTGATCTAAAACAATAGAATGCTTTAAAAAAAAATCATTACTCTCCAACCCATACGAGTAAACAGACTGACTCCTTCAGTGAACACTTTCCTAGCCTCTTCAGCGTTATCCTCTTGAAGCAATATTTGTCCCAACATCATGTAGAATTTTGCGAAATCCACGTACCTGCAATGGCTTCCCATTAACTTAAGAAGCACACTATAAAGCTCATAGCTATACACGCAATCATCACAAAAACATACTTGCTGAGACCTTCCTTGATAAGTTCCTTAGCCTTATCCAAATCGCCCAGACACCACTCTAAGCGGGCGCTCTTCATCCATATTCGAGCTGATGGAGCATTACGTCGAGCTTTTTCAAGAAGGCGGCGGGCTCGGGCAAATTCATTGTTTTCAGATTCCAGTTTTACTGCAGCCATCCAGATTCCTTCAGAGTTAGCGTTATGTTCGAAAGCCTGAAAGGTGAATGGATGACTGACTTGTGAAATTCTAAAATCTCTAGAATATTTGAAAGCTTTGGAAAACTCAAAAAAAAAAAGAAAACTGAGAGCTTAAGCGTTACCTTTGCCAAAATTTCTCGAGCTCCTGAAACGTCTCCATGAAGCCATCTTGATTTAGCGTACATCAACCACAAAACTTCAACTTGCGGGCAGGAAGCTGTAGCGTCAGCCAGTACTTTCTCATACTCCTCACTGCAAAGACAGACATGTGCGGAAGGTGTTCAGGATGAAAACAGAGTCATAATTTTAAAATACAAATAAAAATTAGCACCGTATGAAATTATGGTAGGAGAACGAAGAACTCTTCGAAAGAAATGGAAATAAAGTACAGCAAAGTATCACTCACGTTGTTCCATGGGTTTTTTCGAAATGTGCAGCGGCCAACCAGATTCCTTTTCTTTTCTCGACGTTTTGCAAAGCATGCGCATAGACTGCTCGAGCACAAGCAAGGGCTCCTGGAATGCACCCCTTCATGATAGCAAAACTCAATTCATTAGCGAATGCACCTTCTACAGAAAAGGGGTACGACTACAAAATCATTGCATATGGTCCCGTTCACAGAAGCGCATATGCAGTATTACTTTGAGGATACAGCTTACTAAATCTGCTGTCAAATAGCAAAAGCTGTCGAGCAAAAGTTATTCCCAAGTTCAACATTTCAACTTTCTATCACAGTGTAACAACACAACTATGAAGAATAATGCTCGAAAATAAGGTTCCATACCCTGCTTCGCAAAGGAGTCAGCATCCTCGAGCCACGTCGCTTTTTTATCTTCGTCCTCAACACCTGCTCCGATCACATGGCGGCTTAAAAGAATAATTTACGTTTCTTCTATTCATTTGAATCCTATGGGAATCATATGATCCTAACTACTTTGACGAATTTACTTCTACTATGACTGATAAAATGCAAAAAGACAATATTTCATCAAAATTTACATTATAGCCTGACAGGTCAGCGTGCAACCAGCTCTTTCAGCGTCAATGGCGTCCTTCATCCAGTGCTCCCTATTCAACTCTACCATATTCGCAGTCAAAGAAGTCAGTGCCTGAAATACGAGCATTCTTCAAACTGTAGCGCAGACAGACATTCGTTTGGTCGTACCTTCTGCACTATTCGATCAACCATATCCTTTTGACCACGAGTTTCTTCCAGACGAGCGGCGCATAACCAAATCTGACGATCAGTTGGAATGTGTTCACGAGCCTTGTTCAGAACTTTTCGAGCGTTTTCGTACGTTTCAAGGCGGGCAAGAGCTAGCCAGAGCTCGGTACTCGAACTGAATGGAAAAAAAACATTAAAATAAAATCACATTCGTCGAAGAAATATGGGCTGGTAAAATGAAGCTGAAAACCACATAGAAAAGAGCAGAGTGGATTCAACCTGCAGCATTCCACCGCACGAGTGAGCAGAATACGCGCATCATCTGGTTCTTCCAATTCAATTGCTGCTTTCCAAAGACGAACTGACGTGGGTATCTGCTCCAAGGCTTTACGGAAGACCTTCAAAACGGAAAAAATCAGACCCAATAATTACAACAATATTACAAGCTCGTACTTTCTTCTTCGCTTTCAAATCAGTTTCGATTTCGGCCGTCTTCATCCATAATCGAACACTGTGTGGCATCGACCGCACTGCATTTGCTACGATGGCCTTTGCAGTTTCTGGAGGATGAAGCCTGGAATGGGATTCAATTATACAAAAATAAATGTTCGAATGTCTGACCACCGTACCTAACAGCTTCAAGCCACATATCCTCACTCTTTTTGTTCTTTTCACAGCCCTCCATAATAAGATGACGAGCGACCTAAAAATCTTCAGGGCATACTCTGGAGGCATATGTTTGAGAAAAAAAATTCACTTGTCTTGAAAACCGTGATGCTTCACTTTCTCTAGTAAAAAAATGATCAACGAAAAATGTAAAGTGACGAAAAGATCACTGGTGGGAGTCCAACCTGAAGTTTCCCGACAACTTCTTCGAGACGAGCACTAGCAATCCATGCCGGAGGATGCTTCGGATTCGTCTCACGCACTGATTTCAACAGCATCCGGGCCTGTACAAAATATCTCATACAGACGAAAACGGGTTGCGAAGAAATATTCAAGATTACCTTCTTGACATCGTTAATGTCACCTCCATATTGTGGAATCATAGACTGGAGGTCGGTTAGATAACCCTTCGGATCAACAACAGTCTGACCTGAGACGGAGTCTGACACCTAAACTATGATTTGAAGGAGATTTCAACTGCAAGAAAGGATGTGATTGTCATACTTGATTCAGCTTGATGTCCATAATTTTATTCCTGGCCTGACCAATCTTAATCAGATCGAGATCGTGTCCAGTAGAAATGCCCGAATTAATCCCTGTTTTCCATCCACCTGAAATAGTCCAAGAAACGAGATAAGTATTTCTTTTAACCCAAATTTGTGGAAGAGCAACATGCACGATGACTTAAAAGTTCTTCTGAACAAAATTGCTATTAGACTTAAGTATCAAAATTTGGGAATAAACAAAGAAGAGAAATCAGTTTTGTACACAAAAATGTTTGGGAAAAGCAATCTTGAAAGCTGAAACCAAGACAAACGTACCTAGTGACGTCTGCATTCCACCAAAGGTGCTCTGGAACCCTGAGCCAAAAGGCGTAGTCATTCCGGACTGAACGCGGCTATCAAGCACTGATGTCGTCTCCCCATAACTCATCGACATTGCAATTAGTGAATCTGGTACAGGAGTGAATCTGAAGAGCTTAATATATTTACTGCATGCAAGTATACATGTAATCAGAAGTAAACAGGAAGCAATAAAAGCACATAATACAAACTTGGTGTGCAACAGCGGACGCATAAAAGAGAGTGAACCTGAAGAGGTGTGACTCAATGTCAAAAAGCAAGGGATAAGCATCAGGTATTATCCAGCAGTTTCACGATCGCTCACTGATCTTATGCATTTAGTGTTGTAGTTCAAAAATTCAACTTGTAGTGATACAAGCACTGCATATTAAATGTGAGCCAGAGTAATGGCACGGGTACCACACCAAAACAGCGCAAAAAGTTAGGTAGAAAAACTTATTATGCTTAATCGGATACAAAAAATGTAGGAAATTGCGCCCAAGACAAAATAAACATATTTCAAGGAAGAGTTGTGCTGACGAATGGAAAACTTACTTTTCTGCTCTTGGATTGCGTTTAGCTTTGTTTCTAGAATCTCCTACTTCGGGTATGGCAACCCATTCGTCTTCAGTGACCTAAAAACATGTATGTACCAAAAAATATGCAACATCACTTCATGTTGGCACTTTCAAAATATTTCCATTCAAAAAGGAATGGGTAGAATACTTCTCTAGAAGTGATTTTTTTGAGAAATTTCTAGTTGGACCCCGAAAACATGAAGAACTTGCAAGATTTCCCGACCACCTGCATACTTATATACAGACAGGCACCAAAGTAGTGGCAGAATTACCTCGCTAAGCTGTCTTTTCAAATCAGAGAACTCCTGCTGAATCTTTGGCCTTTCTTTGCGGTACTTCTCAATAGCTTCTTTATACTTCTTCTCTCTGAAACCCAGAAGTGGATAGATATTGACAGTCAAGCAATAAAAATACCAAGAAATATAATTATAATCATATCCTCCAACTATCTCTTAGTTTCTTAATTATAATAATAGTAGCAATGACAGCAGTTATAGCATATGTAACTGCGATTCACCTATATTCTCGCCGTCGCTCATCTATTCTAGTCTCTACTGCTAGATAAACTTCATCCGCTTCTTCGTCTTCTTTGTCATAAGGATCTTTTGCAAACAAGCTGCCCGCGTATCCTTCGAACTGAAACAAAGAGGCTCGAATTTGCAAAGTGTTGGAGAGTGTAATCTTCAAAAATTACCTCATCATAATTGTTGTCATTAAGCTGTTCATCGGGATCATCTTTGGTTTCCTCTTTTGCTTTCTTCGACGGCGGTCCCGTGCCGGCCTCAGGGACATCAGTTGCTTCTCTCGCAGGGCCGATATCAGATCGTGTCGTGAACCCGGTAGCACCTGAAAAGCTTCAACATACCATAGACTCTCTTCTAACATTCTCATTCATTCTCTGACTAACGTCTTTTTAAAAAGTTGCCCATGGCCAAAATTAGGCATAAGAAAGCGATGCTGAGAATGAAAGTTTCTGTATACCTCTTCCTACTCCAGGAACATAACCTGCCGGAGCAGGCATGCCCATGAAGTGCTTTTTGGTCTTGTTCACGAGAGATCCAGGTATTGTAATAGACATTTCCCCTGGAAAATAATTGATTTAAAATTAAAAGAATTAACACAAATAAGAACTGATTTTAAATGTCTTTTATATAAGAACCAGTTAAAGCGTTTAGGACAAAGTTAGCAAGAAAAAATGCAAATTAGGAAACCAAGCTTCACTGAGCTCTGCACAACGAACAAATGAAGGATAAAAGCTACAGAACATAACAGGTTAACATTTCGAACGTTGACCTGTATTTGACGTCAGTTGGAAGACTTTGGCCGCAACTGGTACCCACACAGCGAATAAGTCGCTTTCACAGCTTCGAATTCGAATGTTTTCATTGTTTTCTATTTTCCCCGGTCAAGTTACTTCTCGAATTGCATCAGAAGCTTTCCATTGACAACTTACACCCTTGTCTTTGTATGGATTTATACTAGATCATCCAGATTGGGCTTTTTACGCCATTCCTTCCTTTTCGTGTAACGCTCTTAATAAAGTTTGCTACAAGGTTTATATCGGGGTATACACACGTTTTTCTTCTTTACTAGCTTCTTCTACCCATCGATCGTAGAATGTTCACTTAAAATTGAAGATTGCAACTTTTTACTATCGTCCCGACTAGCTCTTCAAAAGTTCGCTTGACCAGAGGAAGAGAGAGAACAGCTCGATGGGAAGGATTCCCTGAGATCCCCTAACAGTTAAGGGACTAATACCTACTGATTTCCACTGTGTTGATGTACAGACGCTCGATAACCTTTATCCATTGAAATCATGAAAGACGTGTCATATCGTATTACATTCTTGTCGCCGCATTTTTGTTAACTTCATATTCTTCTAGGGCAACATTTGGAAGAGAAATTATAGTTGCGCAGTATGGATATCAACAAGTTGAAGTTTGCTGTCAGCTGTTCTAGTAATATGAACCGAAGTATGGAGGCCCACAGTTTCATGCAGTAGGTGTTCTTTCAGATGAAATGGTTGTTTTGTTTACGTATTCGCCAACGAAGGCTGTTTTCAGAAAACGAGGCTTCAATATTGAGTCATACGGATCTGGTAATCAGGTGAAACTACCCGGCACAGCTATAGATAAACCAAATTGTTATGAGTTTGGAAAAACAACCTACGAATTCATCTACAATGATCTCAAAGCAAAAGACTCCGCATAGTAGGTAGTCTACAGTCTTTGATGATTATCTTCTTCATGGTTCTATTTCAGCTACACTCAAAATGGTCTTTTGAATATGCTTGATCGAAATCGTCGCATAAAACCTGCTCCCCAGAAGTTTCAACACGAAGACAAAGAGTTTGACGTCATTATTTGCCTTGAGGAAAGGGTTTACGATCAGGTGACTTTGCATTATTATGTCGTATTTATGGAATTCGCACCAATTGTTAAGTGCGATTTTGAGGACCTTGAACGGGCCCTTTTGAAACGTGAAATGAAATGTATATTCTACGTCACCATTGTAGGTCGTGTTAGGCTAGTAGCAGTTGGAGGGTTTCGTATAGCACGATCAGTATTTCGGATGATTAAATGCTTGACGGGGTGCAAACCGTCTCTCTCTTTCCGTACCACCATGACATTACTGAAATGTGAAAGAAACGCATTTTCTTTATTTGAGTGCACGGCGTTTCACAGGTAGTCGATCATCTTCACACTAGGCCAACAACTAGCGGAAATCCGGCCCACGTCATCAATATTGACATCGAAGACAACCCGGAAGAAGCTACCATAGGAGCATGGCTTGTTTGTGAATTATGTGGAAAGGTGAGTAGAGCGGTCTTTTTGAAATCTGGGTTGGACGTACGAGAAGGAAATACATGAATGAAAGGATCGAAGGAGCGACAAAAATGACTTGGTTGCGTAGTTGAATTCGGGTTAGGTTTGATGTAGAAGCTCCAAATGTAATGTTTTTTACTCGATTTCAGTTGGATGAGTGTGACGACCTGGACAACGAAATCGACGAGATCCTGGCAGACTTTGAAGCGAAAAATCAGAAACGAAATATATTGCACACCATATGTTTTTACTAGATGTACAGTTCTTCTATGTTGTACAGGACCTCATTCTCTTGCATTTCTTTGAGCGTTGAGTCAGTTGTTACACAAAACCTGAAGGCTCTGATGGATTGGATGTATTATCCGTCACATCATCATCGCTCATCGCAAGTGATCAAAGTTTCCACCTTATTTGAATTACCGCCGTCAATTTGCCATTGCCTTCGTGGAGGTAATTAGTACGTCTGGCTATTTATTGGTTCCGTTGAGATGAGGTAACGTGTGTGAAAGGACCTCTTGCTCAAACTATGTAAAGAAAATCAGCGATTGGGTCGATTGCATGACATCAGGAACTGTTTGTGTCCTATGTATAGAATCATGCTAATATTTGCCTCAGGGGTCGGCTGGAAGTTCAATTTCACTGACAATAAATTGTCCTTTACTCATTATCTGATTGTGAGGTTTGCGATATATTTTGCCATTCCGATGAGTAGAATCTCAGAATGACATCTTGACATTATGGTTCTTACTCTCTCTCAATCCTCACGGTGGATACCGTTACCTTCTGAGAGGGACATTCCACCTCTTCGAGAGGTTTACGGTTTCGTTGTCATTCGCTGTTTTCATTCCTATTATGTTCCTGGACCGTCTATCAAACTGTTCTCTCTTTCGGTCGAATAGAAATCGATTTTCATGATTTTCTTTTTCCATTTTGAACCATTTTCAATTAGAGCTAAAGTCTTTTTTTTACTGGTGTATAGATGAATGTGTAGTGCAGGGAGTAAAGATCGTTTTGTCAAAAATGAAAATTTGTTACACTGTTCAATTTTTAAAAGTCTTAGAAGTGCATACTGCAGTGAACGTGCAGAGCGTCCTGCTCGCGTTTTGTACTCTTCTTTTTTTTCTGGTCGACAGTTGCCCCAAATGACGGCTAACCATAGCTGAAGTTGTGACAGTTGTCAATCATCGAACTGCTGATCACCGTCTTAAGCCGATCAAAACGTGAGCTTTTGGAAAAAATGTTTTTTTCAGTGTAATGCTCTTTGTTGTCCTTTATTAACGGTTTTGAATAATTCTTCAAAGCAACGGGAAAAGAATGCGTTATACAGCCAATTCGATTATTTTGGTTGAACAATGTATCGCCTCTGTGGCAGTTTCTCAGCGGCTCCAACCGGAGGATTGCACAAAGACCGGTCGTCCATGTAGAGCTGAAAAATTAGTGCTGAGCACAGCAATGTTGTACGGTATTTATTGGTAGGCTGTCTGTAGTGCTATATGGTAAGCATGAGGAAGGCGACATAGTGTAATCTTTCGATCATACCAACAAAGGGAACGCTCCCTGAGCCCTCTCCCTTTGTTGGTTCGACCGATTTCGATCGCAGTTGCTTGGGATCACAAAATTATTGGATGGATAGTGGGCTGTTTTCACTGTCTAAGCAGCAATATCTTTAGAGAGTAACATTCCAGAATTACGGTGCCACTGGCTGTAACAGGCCCGACTTTGTTTTGTTTTGTTTTGAAGACTCTGGAACCGAAAAACTGGTTACTCTCTAAAAGAGGGAAATGTATGATCTGATCAATTATTGATACTTTCGCTGCTGAATCGTTTTTCTCGGTCTGGGGTGTATTATGGCACAGCAGAGTAGGGTATTAGCCAATATATGAAGATGTGAAAGTGATAAGTGAACTGATGAAGACCGGTGAGAAGTGGTAGAAAGAGCCACTGGGTTAGTTGTGTATTTCGTTATATCGTCTTTGAGTGGAGGGATCATCGTACTTGGCTTTTGAGGGATGAGGTCGTGTTGAGACCCAGTTTTGGGAGACCGGTGGCTGTGCTGATGAACAATTTTGTTTTGATGACATATTTGACCTTGACTACATGTGATATAGAGAGCGAAGTAAGGTCATATATAGGTAGAGGGGATTAAAAAGCGATTGTTAATGATTTGTTGATAAGAGGCGTCTAAAAGGAAATATCATTAGAATTGAAGATAAGAGCTGTTAAAAATAAGTATCTATAAAGGAAATGAAGTTGAACCAACTTTCCCGATGACAGCACAGCTACGATTATTCCTCATGAGCTAGTAGACCGCAAGGGAATCACTTTCGTTTTTTTACTCATGACTAGCACTGATCTTACACCTTTCTATCTGTTCAGTAGGCCTAATGTGTAAGTTCGTCAGCACTACACACTCAATGAATATTTATGAAGGGAAATAAAAACGGTAATTGGTTACATCCTAGAAAAAAGAAAAACGGTGGGGCCAAGATATCGATGTAGAGAAAATCCAGGTTCCCTATATTGTCGCTCTAAGGGAGAGATACCTGTTGTGCCTCCAGGTCTATGGGTTCGTTTGTGTGGGTCCGATTCGAAGAATGGAACTGGGTTTTTAGCTCTATCAGGTACGAGATTATAAAAAAGGCCCTTCCCGGGCACGAAAAGCATTGGGAACAACAAGGAATGATTTGCCTTTAAAGGCATTATATAAATTTGTTTCAATTGAAGTAAAGTCTTTTCTCTCCCTTAGGAAGATGATAGTTTCCACGAGTCCAGTCAAAAACGCTGAATAAGCTGCAGGTCAAACCTGGAGTCGTCGTCTTTCATGAGCTTTGTGAAGAAACTTTTCCTTGTAGCAATTATTACAAAAATCAGAGCGCATCATCCTAAAAA
>UZAF01019799.1:0-18760 GCA_900617895.1 Haemonchus placei | reverse complement strand
TAAACTTCCTTAACGGTTAGCTAGTTAGATAGATAAAGCTTATTAATGTTACAATATTCCAACTAACCTTCTTACGAAGAGTTGAATAAAGTAAATAATAAATAAATAAACAAATCGCTATGGGCTGGCTAAATAAATAAACAAGTCGATTGAATAAATCTTGCTCACCGCAGCCGTAGCAAACACTGTCATTATGTACTTCGACAATTCAACTTGCATATACTTACAAGATTGAATAATCTAATGTAAGTAAATAATTAAGTCATTATGTGAGTCAGGTAAACAAATGAATAATTTGTTTGGATAGACTTTTTCACGCTTGCAGCAAAAGGAGTTATTGTTTGAAAACTGAACTAACCTGTATTGTGAAGGACACCTGCCGAGCCGTCTTTCTTCCCCGGATGGAAGTCAATATTGGAATGTCTACGTGAAAAACAACTTCCTATGACGAGATATGAGTGGAGCTAGAGTGTGTGCCTAGCAGCCGCCTGCCCTAAAACGTGTTCCTGGATTGTGCCCGCCTGATTGATTGGTCTTGCTTTACGAACACTTTTTCACGGCCCGATCCGATTGTTTAATAACAGACTTCAACCGAAAAAATCTGGCTACTTTCACAAAAAACAAGATGTTTTTCAAAACAACTGACAGACTGTTGCCTGTGAACAACGCACTTGAAATGACAATTGTTTGATGATGATGTCTCAATACTGTAAGTTACCGCATAGGATATTACCGTACCCATAACGATATCTTTGCAGTGGCTTGGAACACCCCTGTGGGTCGGAATCCGTCTCGCCCAACCAATTGTTCACAGTGTACTGGATTATATCAGATGAAAAGTTTGAAGACAGGGAAAGTTTCTATGTAAATCTGCCTCTCCCCAGAATGCGCCACGCTTCTGGCTCCTGCTCAGGTTCATTATGACTGAGTATTCGACGTTCACAATCAGAGGCAGCAGAACTTACCGAAGCTTCTCGAAATCATCTAAAAATTTTGAGAAGGCAAAGTGGTTGTATAGTTTCCCAGATGAGTTGATGGGTCTTCTTAAAACTTCTCGAGTTTCTCAGAGTGGGGGTACAGATATCGGTTTCAGATAAGCTGATGGACTATTCCTGTGACTGGGTCAACCCACTCGATTTATGATATGACCGGGACCATCCCCTTGCCTCTCAGTTAAACTAGACTGCTCCCGGGGCTTGGTCACTCTACCAGCTCTATGAAATGGACGGAGTTGTTCCTTAGCCGCTAGTATGAATAAGCGGAACCACTACTGTAGCCAGATCACTCCACCAGGTTCTTCATTAGGTTGGGGCTATCCACTCATAGCTCAGATTGAACTGGCATAGTAGTGATGCCGTAATGCTACAAGTACTATTGCTGCATGTCTGCCGCAATGAGTGGTACCACCTGCAGTAAAGTACTAAAAATCATAGTGGAGTACAGGGGAATTATTACACCCAGTAATACGGCCCTTTGCCACACACTAGCGGATTACCGGCTTGGTGGAGTGTGGCAACGATCACGAAAAAAGTGATCGTGACTAGATCGTAATCACTTCGTGCTGTACGGATTGATCATGGACACGGCAAAGGTGGAAGTCCTTGTACTAAACAATAGCTTTAGACCAGCTCATATGCAAGTCGTAAGTAGGAAAGAGTCAGAGCGCGACATCAGGAATGCTGTCACGGTCGTCCCTGTAGAATATGGGAAGCCGCATTAGTGGCGGTCTCTGGCTGTCGGTCATGGACAGCTTATCTTTTACAGCATAGTGATTCATAAGTTGAAAATGAAGGACTTCGATACCATCAGAAGCGGCTGCACTTTCGTCGACCTACTTTCGACCATGCGGCCGCCCCGGTTCATTCTGACCCATATTTCGCAGACACCTTGCATGAAGGTAAAACGCGATATACGTTGGGTTGTGCCCTTTAGCCTAAGCGGATGATCGAAAGCTCGGTATTTATTCTCAAAGCGGTAAAATAGAAATCTCCGGCAATGAAAAGAAAATAAATAAAAATGTCTGCAGAAGTGATGAATTGTCTGAGCGGCCGCAATGACTCCGGGCGTTTTCACTGAATACGCTCCGCCTCAATGAAGCTGCTGTAATGTAAATGCGTAGAATTTCCTGCTGAATTTGATTATTAGTATTGAGCCACCCTGATAAAAGTGACTCATGGAGCGTTGGGGTGAGGTCAGATTGCAAATAAGAAAGGTCGGTTGAACGGTAATGTAAGATGCAATATTCAGACGAAGGGAATCGAAGGCAACCATTTCAAAAAGCATCTAACACAGATTCAGAATGATTGTCTGGAGTCTGGCTGTTTCATTTCTAGAAGCGCTCCCCAGAGGAATTCACTGCCTCCTGAAGAGGAAGGGAAGCACCCCCGCCAGCTGTGACCAGACCTAGACATTCTGGTACCTGCGCGGCCCTAAGGGCCAAATCCTGCTCAGCCCAAACATGTATGGCGTTCTTTGAATCTGTTTTTTTGTTGATTGCTTACACAAATTACGCATTAGAGAGGCCTATTTGAAAACACCTCCGCTTCCCACTTCACTTCAGTAAGAAACTCCTCGAACTGACCGATATCCCGTTCTAGGTAAAAAGTAGAAAGGCAACAATGGTCACCCAAAATTTTTCAGTGGCGGTTGGTTGAAGTCCAGCATATCTATTTTAGCTTTAAGGCACAGATGAAAATCGTTTCTGAGATTCCCCCACAGGATGAATCTGAGGCCCCCGCATATACCATATCCGACAGTGACATGTAGGTTGGAAAACGGCCTAGTTAGGGGGACGAGTTTCACCGGCATTGTAGAGGCTGCACCATTCATAAGGGAACCAACTATGGAAGTTCAAATAACTTGTCATGACCCATAGCGACAGTGATAGACAGTTCTGTACAGTTCTGTCTCGATGTACTTAGTCAGCTCTTTGTGCAAATACAGCACTGAAATCTCATCCGAATATCCCTTTCAATGTTATTTCCGTCATGGCAATCTCGTCCAACCTCTATTTTCCCTACTTTTGACGAGCCATATTTTTCTCGAAATCGGCGAATTCTTTCGCTTCCTTCACTGCCGATGAGCCATTCATAATCTATACTTCCAGTTTTTAAATAAAAACGGATACCCCAAAATTATAGTGAACTGTGCCTTTAAATCGCAGTTGTAGTCGACATTAATGGAACTCCTTGGCAACAGAAATCTTTTCAGCATCAACGCAACGCGATAGGTTTCTGAGCCTGACTGATTTTCCAAAATGTTTCTCCCGATATGGAAGTTTTCTTGGTTTCCTCACCGGAAATTGAGTCGCTATACTCGCTTTTCAATTTCAAGTACTCCTAATGGACCGTGAATGTGAATACCCATACATCAACCAAAATTTCACGTACAATGTTTTTGTTTCTTCTATCCCCCAACTAAAGAGAATCTTTGAGAAGCACCAGGTTTTTGTTTCACAGAAAATTTTAGAACTGGTAGTATAGACTTAGAACCAAGTAAATTGAGTAGAACATCGAGTGTTTCGATTTCGGATTCACATTCGAACCCTGGAAGCATTTAAAGGCGCAGTTCACGGTAATTTCGATAGTTGTAAAGTTGTGAAGAGTTGGGTAATGAAGGTGATAGTCCAGAGTGGTGCAAAGTGGCGAAGAAAAGTCAAAAATAGGCGGCTCGGCGTATAGAGAAGCATAAAGCTTCAAAAAAGAAATAAAATTAGGTGTTGGACGAGAATGTGACTACAAAAGTTGCATGTAAGAGGTATCTAGAGCTCTCTAAATAGCTGGCTACTCTAAGCTACCTACGAGCTACGTGTCCCGCTGCGAATAGTTAAGGTGCATGTCCTACAGCCCTCACAACGCCGTGAGACTCGTCCGTCGTTGTGTATCTTCGTCGGCAAAGTCGATAGTCGATGTTGAAGTCCTTTTTTCGCCATGTCTTGGCCGTTTTTCTGATTGACGGCTTCCTTTATGCTACCTTGGGGATCACAGGTTGACCCTAGAGAGAAATTTTAGAACCATTTTTATTGTGAGCTGAGCCTTTAAACATTGAACATTGTGGACACCTGCTCCCCATCACCTTCGATCAAGCAATATTCAAGGTCTGTAATTTGCGCCAAGGTGTGGTGGGTCACGGGTTAGGACGCTCTCGTAGAACTACTCAATGTTTCGCCAGCCGAAGGTAATGCCCGTAGACTGGAATTTCACCATAGGAAACCCTCGGGAACCCACCCTTAGTCTTAATGTAAACCATTCTTTAAATTTGTGCCAGTCCTATTACTGGTTGAACAGGAGTGAAACTTTTTGTAGGAGCGCGATTAGCAGTGAAATCCCTGCGCAACTTCGATCAAGGCTCCACTTCACTGTCTTTTAGGTTTCTGGATGACCGCTTGGCAATTCCTTTGCGAGTCTATTCACCAAGAGCAGAAACAATTCTGTTATGAGGAAACTAATGACATCCTGAAATTTAATCTAGCTTCCCGAAGGAGGTGGCGTATTGCCAATTTCCACTTACTATCACACCCCGATCGAATCTGAATTGGATACCGCCCAAACCACCCAAGCCTTCTTTAACTCAACGAACAGTTCCAGTCTCGTCTAGGAAGGTGAAAGCACTGACTCATTCCCTTACTGCAATTCACTGTATAGGTCACATGCATAGTCAGACGCTATCGCGATTCCGGAGAGGGCCTAACGTCATACCCAAGAGAGCTCTAGACTGTCTAGGAGGTAAGCTAAGTGTTCCATAAATCATGATTCGCGATCAGGCAATAAAAACAATTATGGTTATAGGCGAAAGTGGAAGGGGCAGGAGAGGAGAAGGGAAAGCCATCAATGAAGGAGGAAATTAGAAACGCTAATTCATGCACACAGTGTAAAGTCTTAGTTTTCTTATTTGAATCTCCAAAGCTACACAGATAGGTGAGAAGCAAAAAAGTGGCGGCATTGTGATGTGAAGGAGAGAAAAAGACAGAACCAATTACGGAATCAGCCCTTGTGAGATGCCTCTGTACTTTCGGGGCGATAAGAACTCATGGGTGGAAGTGGTCAACATGTTGCCTACTTTGTGCTACACCAATTCCATTTATTGTTCCCCTTACTATGGTGTAGTCAATTTTACACTATCTACTGTACTGAACGCGTTCAGGGTTCACACCCAATGTGGGGGTTCACTGTGATTTTTCACCACTATGCCTACTGCTGGGCGCAGATGGTGTAGGGGCAAGTGGCGCACAATCACACACGCCGGGTCACAAGTTTCAAATCCGGGATCGATATTCGCCTAGGCCAACCAAGCCTTCCATCCCGGCGGGATCGCACAGTGGTTCTGAGACTGAAAGGGCACTGACTCGCACTGTTGGGTCAAGGCGAGTCACTGTAGAGGCTACACACGCATCCAAAACGCCACTACGATTCTGAGTGGAAGTTGAATGCTGGAGTGCATCCCTCACACGAGACTGATCAGGGTTCGAAGACTTTATTCATTTATCTTTTGTGCCTACAGCCATTTAAGCTGTAATATAGGTTTCGAGTACTTTCCGCGGAAGCTGAGTTAAGGGCAAAGCGAGTAGTCTCGTTTTGGGAAGCGTGGTTGCTGCCATCATTTCGTCCGCGATTTTCGACCAGTAGTTCATTATATATTACTGTTTTTGCACATATTAGGTGTGTGCATTAATTTCCGCCGATTTTTCGCGTGCAAAAACATTCTTATTACAAAATTAAAACCAAATGTATATTCACCAATGTATTGCCCATCGTTAGCTACAACTTCTTGCCATCTTTCTGGTATCTTGTTGACTCCGGATCTAGGAAAGTCTTCATCTTTTAAGGCAATTCAGTCATCCACTTATTTTCGCACTTCTTCGGCATTCCGGAAGCGTATATCTGCCAAACTGACTTGCATGGACCGGAATAGGTGGTAATCAGAAAGAGCAAGATCCGGAGAGTATGCGGGCTGAACAAGCTGATCCCATCCAACAACTGCAATTTTTTAAGGACATTCTTCGCAACATAGGGTCTGGCATGTTCGTGGTGGAACGGCACCTCATGATATTTTCTTGCGATTAAGGTGAGCTTTTAGGTGAGAGCATCCTACAAACTGTCAACTTGGTGTTCGTAGCGGTCAGCACTAACAGTTTCGTTCGGGCTCAGCAGCTCATAGTACACAACACACTTTTGATCCCACCATCAAATGCACACACAGCATTACTTTTTGGCAATAAACATCCCGCTTTCGTTGCAAGCTCTCTAGTGAAGAGAAAGCATATCAGCAGGTTCGTGCGTGTTCAGATGAAGTTTGTCCTCCATAAAAGCATCTGGTGGGCTTCAATGCCAGTTTTTTCGAAATCAAACAGCAGCAGAAGGGCCCCCCGGGAAAACGGTTTTCTACGATCCATGACCAATCAGTCTGAGAGCAATGGGATTTTGGAGCAAAACTGATCTGTCTGCCCTTAAGTAGGTAGCCAATATACTACCTTACAGAACATGACAGGTTTCACCGGTAAACCTCTAACATGGCTCGCGCAACGGCCTTTGGAATTCGGCGGCGGAAATTAATGCACACACCTAATAGATATCATCAAATAGCCCGTCCGGCTCTAACGTGTTAGCTGATATCCCAAAGTGGACGATGGCCTTTGATTTTGGAGGCGACCCCAAATCGCCCAAGATACTTTCCAGTCGCTTCAATGCAAGCTGAGCCGAAGCTGGATACCAACTGCACCCGCAGGCTTTCCACACAGCATGCGTAATACACCTGCGCGATACAGAAGGTACATCGATTCAGCACAGTCCACCTTGTGACGCCCTACGATGCCTCGTTGCTAGCCGGCCACTACCATTCCGTGAGAGAGAATCCTCAGTGAGGGAGATCTTTAGTAGAAGAGCTGGAACTGTTTTTCGTGGACCTGAAAAAGCTCTTCAGACAGGACCTTCCCTGGGGACCATGTTCGGGGATTTCAACGCCAAAACTAGCCCAAGAAGAACAGCTGAAGAGCTCCACATCGGGACTTACGGAACGGAATAGAATGAGCAGGGTGAAAGACTTATCTTGTCAACCCACACTATCCATGGTGACTCGCGGTTCTAGAAGCCCTCTCTTCCGCGATGGCCATGGAAGTCACCTGGTGCACAGTTCTATGATGATGACGACATCATCTCTAATCGGGTTTTGCCTGACTGATATCACTGTTGTTCCGAAGTTCTAAGGATCGGACAATCGTTCCTTCGCGATAGATTTTGCCCTCCAGTGCGCGGAAAGAGCTGCGATGTTCGGGAAACAAAGCCCATGACTGTTGTCAACTGGGAACACTTCGCTTCACTAGCGAATTTGTAGGAAGTTTCTCTTAGCGACAACATCGATTAAGAATACGACCGGCTCGTCGAGCATATTCACGATAGGCCAGGAAAGCAGATAGTAGCAAAGATGCCAAGAAAAGTCTCTTCGAAGAGTCTCGAGCTGATGCACTAGCGTGGAATCGCGCGAGCTGCAGGCAGCCGCCAACATACGTTCGAACTTGCGAAGCTATGCAGAGAAGCAATCAATTACGGTCTTAAATAGAGAAGAGCAGCAGCTTTGGCCGAGGCCGCGGAAGCTGGGAAGAGTATTTGCAATGCCCACCGGAGCTTCTCAATTATAAGACTCAGATGGCTCAGGCAGTTACTGCATCTCGAAGGGCAATGAAAAAAGTCATCTACGACTTCTACTCTGATCTCTTTGGCAGCCATGCCTAGCTGCCTACCTACTATCTTAGGCAAGACGGATACGTCGTCTTTTCAGTTCTCCCTTCCAAAATTCGGCATGACATCACGTCGATGAAGAATGGTACATCGCTCGGTCCCGATAGGATCAAACCAGGACATCCAAACAGCCTTCCGCCAGTCATTGTCAATCGACCCTAGACCGCCTCAAAACACTCTTCACATACATATATGTCGAAACAAAGATATACTCTGGGAGAAGGCCCACGGGTGGGTCGTGGGGCATTGTGGGGGTTACTGTACACGGGTGGCAGAACATTCCCCCAAATTTTCACGGCCGGCGGAAGTGGTTCCGCGGAGACTGCCATATCCTTCCTCCGGGAATTCAAACCTTTTCTTTCATTGCACGCGATCGAACGACACACAGTCCGCGAAAAAATACCATACCCATACCACACACTCACGAGACTTCAAAGCCCTCTTAGTTCCACAGAGTTGGACGGAAAGGACTTGCGTGACCGGCCGCATTCGTACTAGGTGCAGTATGCTGCAGTCGAGTGCAGTATACTGCAGTCTTGGTGCAGTATACTGCACCTAGTATGAATGCGGCCACCGTCCTTTTCATTTTGTGCATTTACACCACTCATCAAGTATTCCACGCTCAATAAATAATTTCTCCATTTCTTCATGGATTCAGCTGGAAGTGCTTCTGTTTCAACAGTGACGACGAATGAAGGGTACGAAGCTTTTCTTTGGATTTCGTAGCAATATCTCATTTCGACTTAGCAGTTACTAAGGCGTTCTTTTCATGCCGTTTAGCTGTATTTTTGAATACACTTCGCGGCAATGGTTCTATTCTGCGAGCTGTTGCAGTTGGAGAATGATGTTCTTACAGCTCGAGCTAAAATATAACATTTGATGAGATTTCAAGGAGAGCAATGGTTTCGTTTGGAAAATTGGCCCTTTCTACCGTGAATCCCCATACTCCTTGTGAAGCCTGATGAATTTGCGTAAGGAATTTTCTCCACAGACTCGAAGGGACCAATAAAGATTAGGAGTAACGTCGCCGATGACGGTATTACAGATGGCATTTATTCAAAAGGTTTTTTTAGACAAGTCCAGTAAGTTGACCTTGGTTGTATGAATAGGGTGTCTGGATTAAGAAGGGATCGATGTCAAAATCGATCCCCAAATTGTGTCGAAAGGTTGAGACAGTTTCTGGAAGGCACGCCCAAACAATTAAGACCGGCAGTAGTTTTTGCTTAAATTGTGATTCAACAGTGTCCTTAACAGGGTGTTTACTAAATTACTGTGATCGATTCGAATTAGTAATGGAAAACGACCTGAACAAAACTAAATATTTCACCATCGGAAAAAGGCTGTGGCGCATGATTAATGGCACCTATGGAAAACGATGAAATGCATGGAAACACTCCCAGTATAATTCATTTACACTATTCGATTGTGTTAAATGTCTTATTCATATGTAGATCCTACTCTCGACTTATACCACGTCCGTTTTATTCAATGTTTCCAGTGGTTTACAATCCCAAGTTGCTGATGCAGTGGAATCGGCTTCCGCTTTCTCCAATACCGGAAAAGCTGAGCAGGGTGAGTTATCTGAAAGGCATCATCAATTCATTGCTGTCTTTCTGGATATTTCTGATAAAATTTGTTGCATTGGGGTTTTCAGGAAACGAAGACATCAGCAATCTTGAACCATTCGTACAATTTCGTTGCAGTATATGCAATTTGACGGAAAAATGTTTTTTCGGTGAACTCAAGGCTTCGGATGGGTTGTGAGTTATTTAGCGAATATGTTTATTATTTCTTTTTCTTCATTGCCTTATTCAGCTACCCTGCACCAGTGTTCTACATGAGGGACCCGTTCGTGCCTCCTCGGCGTGTAAAAGGGCGAAAACCATTACTATCCGATTTTCTGGTGATTGGTTCAACCTGTTCCTTGTGCAATCAGTCTGTTTGCCTTGACAAGGTATATTATTAGAGAATTTGAAGTTTTTTTTTTTTGGAATTGCCCCATCCTGTAAAGATATATTTTGAAGGCATGCGGCGTTTATTTCGGCACTTTATTCTGTACAACCTGTATCGTTCGTGAACGCAGGCGGTTTCCAGAAATGATTCTTCAGGTGAGATCTAGAAAATGTAGTATTTTGAAATGTCTTGAGTTTGCAGTTGGTATATTCTTCACAAGTCGGTTCAGAAACAAGTATTCGAAGCCGGGGAAGTGTTTTTTTTTTGAGGGAATGGTGCTCAAAGAGGCGATATTTCCCTTTTTGTTTTTCTTATACTGAACACTGAGACTGAAAGAATGGACGGACAGAAAGAAGTCAAAATTTGATGAAATCCTAAGAGGGGTTGCGTTCCACTTACATCAGTATCCTTGGCGAATGAAGGAATTTTCCCGACAGGAAATACACAATCTTCATGTTTTTTCCCTATTCCAAGTAAGCAGACCGTCTTTTAGCTTGCCTAAGTGCATGATGAGAAGACTTTTCGAAGCATATGCAATCCAGCCTAAAAACTTGTATCCGTTATGGATAGATTTTAATTTGTGATTAGTCCACTTTGCAGAGTGCACCCATGCAGAACAATCTTTCCGTTTCTTCAGCTTCCACAACACTGAATTACGTAGTGGATCCTATACGTAGTGAAAGCTAAATCAATTATGTTTCTCCCCGAAAACCCTATGAGGAATGTTGTAATGAGGGAGAGGCTATATAAGTGGTTTAAGAAAAGCTAAGAAAACTGTCACGCCCCGGGTAAAGAACTACCACTTTGGCCCGTTCAAGAGGCTTTGGAAAAGAGTGATCAAACAAAAGCGAGGACTAGAAAAGGATTTGTCAATACTTTTCTGTGACGAAGGTGATATGTGTTGACCACTGATTATTTACTTCCCCTCTCCTTTTGCAACTCGCTGAGGAAGCTGAGTGCATCAAAAACCCAAAGAAGCATCAAGCCAATTGAATAATGAATTTAAACCCATTGAGTTCATTCCCAATAGTTTGCGGGAACAAATCTCCCTCTACCCACAACACCCCCGACCTGCTGTAAAATGGTTCGGCGGTAGACAGGTTTGAGGGGTGTTTCGAAATGGCGCATTACCGGAAATATTAGGTTCCCTACATGAGCATTCGGTTTTTTCCTTGTTTCACATTAATTCTGGACTTGAAGGAAGGCAGTACTTTTTGTTTTTTCTTCATTTTTTTGCCACCATGAGAGTGTTCAATAGTCAGATTGATGAATTTGATTATTATATTGTGATACGATGTGATGATTTATGGGTGATCAGGATACCCCCCTTTGCCTTTACATGAAATTGATCTGACAGCGATTCCTTGTTGTACGAACAATGATCAAATCGGTAACGGTCACACACCTCAATACCATGCTTTCAAGTGCGTGGCTACGGTTGTGAAATAACTGCTTTGTTCGATTCCCGTACTATATCCGACCAAATGGCCACCTTTGAAAATTGCAGGAGTTCCCCTTTAACCATTTTTGTCGGCCATCATCTTTCGATTTAATAGGCGAACAAACATTGTTGAAATGGTGGTCGTGAGAAGATCTGTTATACTTTACAATTCCTTTTTTGCTTTACTCTTAATGCATGTCCAATTCTTAGAAAAATCCTTAAGAAGTAGGCATGGTTCAGTTTTTTGATAGGCTCGTCGTCCCTGTTTCGTGAAAGTTACAAAGAGTCGTGCACTGTACCAAGGAACAACAGGTGATAGGTGGAGTTACCTCTCAGAAAAGGGCTATGACGGTCATATGGGCAGCAGCTTTTGCTGTTTAGTCCAGAAATAGCTGTAGTGAGCTAGGGGGTCAAGGCTGAATTACAGTAAGATTACTGATCCTAACTGCAACTGCCCGCCTCTTTGCAGCTTGGTTTCCCACTTCATACAACTGAGTAAGCGATAGAAACAACACATCTACCGATCCGTTTACATTTACACAAGCATTTTAAAATTAGTCACTACTCTGACAGATGTTGTTTGTCAAGATTGTTTCATGGGACATCTTGTAGCCTGTCTTTTATCATAGATCTATCGGTATATGACAGAAAAAGCTTTGATGTGTCTTCATATATGTCAAAACAACTTTTTCAGATAGTTGCAAAGGCGCAGTCGGTTACATCAAATTTCAAGGACACCATTAATTCATCATCACGTAAGTAAAGGTATTCGACAATACTCTCCGTACTGCTCAATTAGACCTTGAATGTTGTCTTTTTACGGGTTGTACATTTTGAATATTGTCCATTTCTGCGATATGCTACTTCTGAATAACAAAAAAAAAATGAACCTTCAATCAAAGCGCAAATCGATTGCATTTTGAAAATAATCGGGCTGACGAATGGCTGTATCGTAAAACCATAGCGGCTATAAATGATAATAATAGTGATTTTATAACAATGGAATGATGTGTTAAAAAAAGCTCCCTGAATCGAACTTCATGTGGGAGGTTTAGTTATTATGAATGACAAGACGATTATGGATTTCGCATCAACAAAGTGACAATCTTTGCATAGTTATCGGAATGAAAGCTGCAAGTTGCCTGGCTCGAGCTAGAAGTACGCAGTGTGAGTTGTCTACATAGCGTTTCCGCGATGAATATACTACTGGAATAGAAACGAATGAACGAAATACTCACTAGATAAGATGATGTGATGACTGTTATGGCAGGAACGCAAAGAAGGAAGGATTGTTGGATATAATAGTACGATTCACAGAAAGAGAAACTAGAACGACGGACCCGTAGTCCACAAAAACGTATGCCAAAACGTCAAAAAAGAAAGCAAAAAAATAACTATTGTACAAGCAAAATGGGGTACAGCGTTGAGGGCAATTGTGATCCAGCATTCAGGTATTAATCGACCTTTACCGCTCTTCTTCTTGCTGCACTTCTGGTCAAAATAGCGGCTTCACTGATGTTCGCGTTGATATCCTCCTTCGGTTCTTCGGACAATGGCTCCGATTCGACCTAAAGTGAGATCTGTCGACTAAACTTCCATACGTCAATCCATAAGAGAGGAGGACAGTGGTGAAACTCTGTGCGACTTCAAGTAACGGGTATCCGGTCAACCCCAAAGAGATGAAAGAGAAGTAAGGCCTCGAAAGAATGGTGAAAGCAGCAGAATTGGGGAGCGAGAGCGAGATGTCGCTGCTAGCCTTTGCGCAGACATTTCTTAATTCACATGGTCGTCCATTATTCTTCACTCCCAAGAAAGTGTTGTTCGGTGATCCCAAGAAAGCTCCGTTTGGTGAACATTTACTTTTTGAGCAGTTTTCTGTTAAAACTTTGAATCTATACTACAAAACCGGGGTATACTTTTTAACTCAACCTAATACATCTGGGTGCATTGGAAGCACCCTGCACATGTCAAAAAAATACGGATAGGTGGTTACTGTATATGGTTTCGTGGAACTCTGTAAATCTTAGTACTACGGTCAGTCAGAACGACTTCAGTTTTACAACCAATTTCTGGGAAGTTTTCTCATGCCTTAATCATGGTCTACGATCTGCCTGCTATCACCATTGTGCCAGGGTAACTGCTATTTGATCAAGACGTTGCAGCCACGTCATCCATGCCCTCCATTTCTACGTTTATGTGGCCTTTAAAGACAGTCCTCAGGACCACCTGCTGCTTCCACTCTTAGTAACCTAATTCTGACGCGGCGAATACGATGACGCTTCTTGACCAGTGCAAATACCCAAGAAATTCTTTAAGGGGTGCAAAATGAACAAATCAAGGGTGTCGTGTAGTTGAGAATCATTACCTTGGAGTCTGCCTTCTTCTGTGCAACATAGCGATTATTCTTCTTCAGGTAGGCATGATAGAAGAAGTTGCAGAACAGCAGGAAATATGAGAAGTAGATCATGAAACACAACCCCAAATTCTCCCATGTCTGTTGGCACGACTCACCGGACGACTGAAATAACTTTTCGAGGTATTTGAGATTTAAGAAAATGGTCTGAATGTGACACACCTTTCTCCTATAAACAACAATGCCAATGAAGATACCCATAATCATTTGCGAGATCTGAAGGACGGTAACAACCATGGCAATTTGCTTAGGGAGACGTAAACGCAGAGAACGAAGTGCGTAGTATGTGTACATAAGAGCATGAACACCATAGTTCATCCATATGAACCAACGCCCTGCAGAATTGGAACCATTAGAAACGAAAGAATATTACGATGTGAAAAACTGACCTGAAGCAGTGTGATCCTTATAAGCATGCCATGTGAAGATCAGGACTGTAACATGATGATACCAGTGAAGGAAAAGAAGTGGACGTTTCCGAAGGACAATAAAAGCGGTATCTAGTAGTTCGGCCACCTGGAAATGGGAAATGGAACACGTTTTCATTCGAACGAAAAGAGCGAATATAAAATGAAGATTGATTTTGAAAAAAAGGAAGCTGTTTCAAAGTAGGTAACCACTGTGCCAGGTAGTTTCTTTCCTAGTGGAAAAGTAATAAATGTAAAAGTAGTGCTAATCGGCCTAACATCACGTATAAACAGCTAATCACCAGAGGCTAGGCAACTGGTGACAAAAAAAGCCTTGAAGTGGTCGTTCATTCTGAACAAGAAGTAATGCAAGTTTCAGAAAGCGAATTTATGCGCAAAGAGATGTATTCTGGGAAAAAACCGAAAACGTATTAAAAGACATCGCTTCTACTTTTAAAATGCTAATTATTGGGCATATTCACACTTAAAACGCAGATGAAACGTTTGACAAGACTGAAAATTGTTCCAGAAAAATTGTTCCAGAAATGCAGAAATAGCATCAGAAAACAAGAAGCTCTCACCTTACTCATGGCAAATTGCTCAGTCCAAAATCCAGTCACACCTTGAGCATAAGAGGCTGTACAAACGGAGTACACAAACGAGTTGCTGAAACGAACCCATAGAAAATCTCATTCCGAGTGTTCTTCAGGCATTTGCTGCCTTGAAGTTGTTTCCAAAAATAAGGGCGATTCCATATTTATTTATTAAGACACACTTGTTTTCTAAAAGTTTATATCGAAGTACGCACGAAAGATCAATAGGGTGCAAGATAAAAAGTAGTGGCGTTGTTTAATGTTAATTTTATTCCTGAGTGAAATTTGGAAAATATCTTATTTTGTGCCTTAAAAAATCATTACATATATTTTTCAATTACTAGTTACTTTATTGTGGCTTGTGAAACCACACTCAAAGTGTTAAAGTGGGTAAAAAGCAAGGCTCAAACCTGGTTACCTGAGAAAGAATTTGCAGAACAAGATGATACTCAGTTTGAACAGTTGCCGTCGTACTTTTTAAGTTCATTTAAAGCTATTCGCGGGGCGCCATTATCTCTGAGATCGACTGTTCGGAAGCGTGTGTAAAAGCAGATGGCGCAAATTTTGAGGCATCTGTGCAAATTCATGTATTTGTTGTTTTTGTCCCTTAGAATGAGGTGAAAATTTTGATTTTTGAAGCCCTTTGTGGTTTTCAAAACAAACTTGCACTTTTGCGTTGACCCCAGGAGAGTGCAAAAGAGAAAGTGACGACCTGCTATGTAGTACCAACATTCGTGCTCCTATTAGGTTGGCAACTGAATAAGTGCGTCTGTTTTTGGAAAATACGAGCATCTTTTTCTGCAGGACCAAAATATTGATTTAATTATATGTTAACCGTAAAATACTCAGATCCCAAGTCTACAAAATAAGACACTGTGAAAAACAAGTAGTTACTCAAAAAAAATAATTGAAGGCTTGGAAAAATACACATTTAGTTGCTAAGCTAAGTAGGCTAAGGCTAAAAAACTATCAGAAAAGAGTATTAGAATGCTTCACACCGGAGTTGGATGATGGAAGTTCTCGACGAACGTCAAGCAATTCAATGAAATAGACTCACTCTTTCCAACTCCATAACCATTCCGGAGTCATGCGAATAAATCCAAGAAGGGAAAATATCGCTAACCCCATATTCCACATGAATAGCGGCATCTCTAGACCAAAAGGCTTTCGACTTTCCATGACCTGAACATGCACGCTTGGGTAAACAAAAATCTGATGTGATCATTAACAAATACATCACTTGTTGACATAACAGACTCCACGAGAGTAATTAAGATGAATCGCCTTGTTTACCTTTTGCCCTGCATAAATCAACGCTATATAGCCGACTGAGAACGTGACTGAGTGCAACCAGCTTTCCTGCATCCAAACAGTGGACTTTACAGGATCGAAACTGTCCTCCAAGGGTAAAACCAAAGTGTAGTTCTCCAGTCCATATTTAGGAAGGTAGTCGTACCTCGCCATAACCACAAGCCCTGAACAAGGGATATATAGAGAATAGAAGGACTAATGGGGGCCATTCGGAACGAAAAGACAAAAAACATGCGGTTGCTAAGAGAAAGCGTCTCGATCTCTTAGCAATTGTAATGATCTTCACGGACATCACGGGAAACGTCCAAGCAAGGGACAAACAACATGAGGACTCCACATAAAGAGCAGTATTTAAAAAAGTTGATCCGAGTTTAAGAACGAATAGCACGACAATGAAGGATATCAAAACTGAGAACACGTGGCGACAATCAGAACGAAACGGGTTTCTCGATGTTAAATGATAGCCTTTCATGGACATTGATGCTATGTAATCGTGAAAATCTGTGAAAAGTTCAAAGAACGTAATCGGAGAGAAGGGCAAAAAAACGAAAGCGAATACGAATGAACGAAACTTTTGCAATAGCCTCTAACACCACAGCAGCAGAACTGGAAAATCGATCATGAAATGTGTACGCAAAGCAGGGAATTGAAATGGAATTCAAAGCCGTAGACGTGGAAAAAAACGAACGGGATTCGACAATACCAGACAAACAGTTGAAAAACTTTCCCAAATGGGTCTTTTGCAAAGTGTGACAAGGTTATCGCCTCTGTAGCAGCTACTGACGCCAGAGCAGTACTCCGAGTGCTGATATGACTTACCTAACCTAGAAAATAAAAAATAAATTTTCTAAAAATAAAAAAAAATAAAGTAAGCGAAGGAACTTCCTCCCGCATTCCCAAAAATCGGCGGCCAAATTTGAATACACTGAGGGGATTACGGTAATTACTCAGATCCTTTAAGAAAGAGCTTATCGTTGGAGCGGGAAATCTTTGATCTGGCGAAGGGCTAGAATGGCAATGACTGGCCGGAGACGTTGCATAACTCACCGCTGATAAAACAGTGCATCCACTGAATCACTGTGCCTACATGGGCGGCGACGATAAAGGATTGGGCAAACTTTGGTCTCCCCCGAATGCCGAATAAAGCAGCAGTCTGCCAAAAGAGGGCATATGGCCAAGATGACAAAGACGAGAACGGTTTCACAGACAAGGGATAGATAGGACTGGAACGAGAACGAGTTGAGCAGCATGTACAGCCACTGTGACGGTGTGGTGGAGATTTGCAACTGGGTCAGTGTAGAGGCGTGGAACGAGCCGACGAATTGTCAGTTTGCGCCGGGTCGCACATTTGGCCTTCCGAGGGTCGTCGACTCGTTTAATGGGGAATCGCATGGCAGCCCTCATTCGACACCGTAAAGGGGATTAGAATGGCCACGGGCGGAGCGAGCATAGCCGGTGCAACGGGGGTGCAGATACAGCAGGAGGGGCGTGAGAGGGTGCAGAGAGCGCCTCTGCCCGAGAGGCCATTGCTGAATCTCTGGAGGACTGAACGCCTGGCAACCGGGTCAAGAGATTGGGAAGTAGATGAAAAAGCCCGTCCAGCACACGCGGCAGCTTTTGATCCCTAATGCAAACCAAAGGGCAGAACGGGAGGTCTTGCAATTACTACCGACTTCACGTAGACGAGACAGTCGTACTTTGGTCTTTTTCAGAAAAGAGGCTGTTACTAGTTTTTCCTAATTCTTTCTGGGACCGGTTCTACGACATCTCATGATAGAATTGCTGACTTTCAATTGTGATTAATCATGTTGCGATATCAGCCTTTTTCTCATCCCAAAGGAGGGAGCAAGGAAATAGATTCTCTGGCGATGTTCTCTTTCCATAGCACTGAAGAACAACTTCAGCACAATAAAAGTCTTACTGTGGCATATAGAAGGCTATTAGTTCGTTTCGCGCATGTGACACTTCCAGAATGCATTACGCAAGCGGTCGCGTCGCGGTCTGCTAGTGCAGGTCCGCTGGCGTTCCGCATGATTGATTTAGAATTTGAATGACACCGGATAGGATTAACGGCGAAAAAACATCGGAACAAATGCAAGATTGGCAACCAGCGATACCGCATTGCAATCCAGGTCGATCACGTCAGAAAAGCGCTTAAGGAAAATCGTTATACTCAGTCAGTTGACTGTACATGGACAGCAGATGTTCCCGCATTTCTACTATCTACGTCATTATCCTTTTAGTACTGCTTTCTCAACGAATTGCCTGGTCTAATCCGCTGTATGCGAGTTACTTAGCTGTCGCCCACGGTCATCTTTGATGATACTGGGGTAGGTCCACAAGTTAACTTGAATTTTCTTATATCGTACATTTTTCTTCGCAGTTGCCTAAGCCAAGGATCCAAAGATTACATGGTTTCGACCCGTCGTAAGATTTTGTAATGGTCATTGGACAAGAGTGTTTTCTAAATGAATCCCTCGGGACGCTAAACGGACATTAGGAATGGTGCTAGGCGATGGCCAGACTCTTTCATGACAGCTCTGAATGAAAGGGATGCTATGCTCGTGTCCCTCAAGCGAGGGCGATCCACTGGACCACTCTGGCTCGAGACGGGGTCGAATGGAGAGGTTACGTACTTTCACCGGGAAACGATGGTCACCGGGACGACAGGTGAAACAGGTGATATAAAAGGATTAAAGGCACCGTTTACGATAAATTTAGGGTACCCTTTTTTAACGGGAATTCATAGAACTACTCTAGAATAAAGCGATAACAACGAAAAAAGCGCAAAAAACGATGAATAAAAAGAAATAGAAAGGGTCAAAAAAGAGCTGGAAAGGGAGGTTGGACGAGTTTCACATTGGAAGAATGGCGGTTAAGGGAGTGTTCGGGCGAGTGCACGAAGGCGA
>UZAF01019798.1:2507-21635 GCA_900617895.1 Haemonchus placei | reverse complement strand
AGTCGTGCTCGCAGAGTGTTCCCCCTTTTAACAACAATGTGCTCCGCCTTTTTGAGCATCCCGTTGTGGAAAAGAAATTCGTAACTTAATGTTATCCAAAAACGGCAGTCAATTACTTCTTCGAGTCACAGCTCCCTCATTCCTGAAGAGATGGCATCAGTGATTGGCTCAAAGGATAAAAGAAGGTTGTTGACTTCTTCGGCAAAAATTTCCTCGAAAATTGATTGATATGAAAAAATTTAGAAATGACTTAAAAAAGGTCTCCATTTTGTCGCAGGACTTATTTGCCAACCTAATAAGATAACTATTACCGTGCGAGAAAGATGTCAGTAGCTGGGTCCATAAGGTATTCCACAGGAGATCATCGAAGAAACTGTCTTTTCATTCTTATCGATCTAGAAGTTGCTTGATCGACTAAGCATCCCCGATTTGATCTCTTATTGCCTGGCTTGAACTTCAATCTAAACTTCACCCATTCTAATACCAAAATAAATCATTCTGTGATGCAGATAATTATTCGGAAGGGTATTCAACATCATTTAAAATCCCAGAAGCTTATAAAAATTGTCGGTTTTCAAAGAAGAGCATTATGTATAATTCAGTCTTTCGTTCTAGTAAGCCATATTCACTGTGATCTAATTTTTGTTCAATAAAATCTTTGAAACTGGCAGTGAAGGAAGAAATATTTTCTGTATGGTAGATTATAAAGGAGGTCGAGAATTTTCCAGAAGTAAATGTTGTGACTTTCTACGTTCGATTTTTCTGTGCAATGTGATCTAATATGAAGGTATTGCAATTTGAATTCTAAGCACGGACAGCTTCATGCTGGAAGTACTTTCGTAGTTGATAAGATTTCAATCCAACTATTTTCAAATTCCGTAAGCAACAAATTTCTCACTTTCACAGATAGATCCACGCTCCTTTGTAAGGTTCTTCTCATTTGCCCTGCGATTGCTTCCTCGCTAGTTTTTTTTTTTTACGAAAAACACGATCTCTTCAACGAAACAACTGGCCATTGAACTAAACTTACTAGCAATAATTCTAACTATCAAAATGTTCTGAAGTAGTCAAACACAAGAGAAGTAGTTAGGTTAGCAAACTAAGCCAGATTGCCTAGTTTATAATAGATGGAACGTCCTGGTCGAAGGCGGATTGACCATTCATTAAACTACCTTTCCTTCCTCACTTCAGAGAAACGCCAGAACGTAACTAAGGCCACCATTCATAAAGCAATTGAGATATAGGTGAAGCAACGTTTGGTAGCAAAAAAAAAACAGATTTTTTCTTCTCAGAATTCCAATTTCCAACGATTTATCTCGAGACCCTCATGACGCATAAAAGGCGAAAATAAATATTCGTATGTAATGTACGGTACTAATTAATTTGACACGAAAAGGTATTTTTTTGTGAATCAAATTCCTGTTTGAAACTGGTTACTCACTCTCCATTTCGAGAATGCTATCCTGTGTGTTTAGCCCTTGAAATATTCAATGAGTATGTACAAATATGTACATATATATTCAATATATAAATATGGTTTGAGAAGTCATGACAACATTATAGTTTCTTTCCGGTATCCCTTCTTGGAATCAAAGCTTCCGTGATCAGGCACCACACACTTTTCATAACTATTCATGAATATCTCTTGTTCATTGTTGACTCTAATTACATGATTTCACCATTATCCATCACGATAGATAGGTGCGCAGCTATTGCCTCGCGATAATCTGGTAAGGAACGAGCTGTTGAATTTTAAGTTAGGGAAACAATCATTCATATTAGTAATAGTCTGGATTGTTCGGAGAATACCATGCACAAATACATTCGGATTGAAAAACTTCTTTATTTTTGGTTGCCACCTAGTAATGCCTAGTGTCTGAGATGTAAATGACAAGTCTGATGATTGCGTGAATTGTCAGATTGTTGAATTAATCATCACTTTCTTGAACGTCAGCTGACCTCTGTCTGGAACCGATAGCCAACCTATCGAAATCGCTTTGCTAGAGATAGATCCCTTTATATAGGCGGCTCTAACGGAATTGGTCAAAATCGGATACTCTAATATGAACGTCCCTTTTTCTGCTTTTAATGCAGCTATTCCAAGTCAAGTGACTTCCAAAGCAAGTGGGCCAGGAATTTGTCCAAACAACAGATGAGAACTTACTGGGAGGGATAGAACGCTTATTCGAACCCTAGAAGGAACTGCACTTCTAAACAGTTAATCTTGAGGATTAAATACAAATGCGAAGCGCATCTGACTAAATTGACAGATCTGACTTCCTATCGGTCTTGTTCTCTCTTCATTGCCTCATCGATCACCTCTACTCCACAAATCTGTTGCTCGCTCTTCCTATCCTCATTCTCCGAAACCTACGTGCACAGCAGCTCGACATAGGAACACGCCTCTGGCCTTTAGGTTCCCCGTTCACTTCCATCTTTTGATCTTTTGTGTACTGACGCGTTAGGCAGCAGTGTCGTTTTGCATCAAATTTTTTTGCATGGCGAAAAAATTGTCCTACTTCCCCCGTAAGCTCTTGATAATGAGTTTTATACTCATTTTTCTCTCTTCTATATATTTTCAAGACCAAGTTGGTGCCATCGTGACTGAACCTATTGCTACAGTAAGTCGGAGTGTGTGGGAGTTCCTTCCCCCGCGATTATGCGCGGAATTTTGCGTTACTCATTCGCAGGAGGAAAGGACTCGAGAACATTTTTTCCTGTGAATTCTTCCCGAGCTAAGGTGCTCCGCTAAACAAAATTTGGAATCGAAACCCTCAAAGAGATTCGATCCATCTGATGTAACCCATACACTTTCAGATAAGTAGTAGAACTATCGATTTTGATTTTTATCTTCTAACGCCTTTTATATAACGCTGGTACGTAGATATTATATAAATCAATCTCGAAATAATCAATTTAATTACTCCACCAACCATTACAGTGCAAAACGGCATTCATGTAATCAACCAACTAGTACGGTTCTAGGAAATTCAAAGTGCTCGTCGTGGAATTCACCCTCTGTTCTAATTAATTACAAACACTGTTATACAACTTTTGCAAACTTCTTTGAAGCATCATATTTTATTACATTTACGGACTGACTCCTGCAAATTATGTGCCGATCGGTCCGTTCATTGCTTTGCACGACGAATCGCATATGTTCAAATATAATAATCGTAAATTAGGGGAATTCACACTTCAAACATGTGCAAGTTATTCCTTCCAATTACAGTACTTGCCGTAAGAACTCGAAAATTCACGCGAATACGCGAAATTGCGTCCTTTTCGTGTCTCCTCCATAAATAGCTTCAGAGTGGAGTAAGTCAGGAGATAAAATTATTGTTGATTTTAGCTTGTCGAACTGTGTAAGCTGATGCCCTAAGATGTTGGAAGTGCTTCGTTTTGGATTTCGCCATACATTGGAGTTCCATCTGGAAAGTAATTGCATGTACATACATGAGGCGCACGCTTTAGTATTATATTTGTAGGGGCTCGGTTCTTAAGGATGAGGTGTTCAGAATTTGCTTTGGAGTGCGCCGTGTACTCGACTTTACCCAGTGCAATGTGAAAATGATTGATTTGATTTGTTCAGTCTCCATCGTTCATGTCTAACGTCTGATGTCTAATCTGGGGGTTGTATATGACTGCATCCACAGTCTTTGCACTCGACACTAATCCTTACGGGCTCCACTCGGAATGTGACATCAATTTACGCCAAATCGACTGGGTCGATTTATTTGAATTTCCCAATCATTGGAGGGATGTTTCTCCGAAATCTGAGAGGGTGGTGTCGAGGCACTCTCTTTCCGTAGACAAGTCTTTGTTCTTAGCAAGACTGTAGTGGTACACCTTATCATAGATCAAAATTTCTCTCTCTTGAATTGGCCTTAAACTTCGCTCTCCGTTACGCCCAACTCACAAAATTATGTTTTTCCCCCTTTCTAGCAACCTCTTTAAAATTAACCTGTACACAGTTAGATTACCTGTGAAAAAAGTGCTATTGATGATAAATGGATCAATCCATGATGAAAACCTCTCTTCATGACCTTTTTCTGCCGCGAGCGTGTCGCTAAACGCTTTCCTGCTGGGCGTGTTTGGATACGCATGTGGCCGGGTACTGTAGGGCGCTGGGCTGGGGCTCTGGGGTTCCGTATTGGCGGGAACTGAAGGCGATTTTGAATATTACTAATGAATGGGGACCCGGATACGCAGTCGGGTGTGCGCTGTAATGGCGTGAAGTTGGGACCTTCTGAATCATAATCATTTGAATGTGGATTTGATCGCAGGTGGTGGGGTATTGAAGTGGTCGGAAGGTGGGGCATCGGTGAGAAGGTGGGGTCATTTGTATAGGGTTCTTCCACTGAGGGGTAAGATCTGCAGCAGGTACAAAACTGTTTCAGAGGAGTTTAGAGAAATTTCTAAACAAAAGTTGAGTCAGCACATTATCATTACACCGGGCGTTCGTTCCCTACGCCCGTTCTCCTACAGTACCGCGCCTCCTGCAGATCTTATCTCCCATTCGAATAGTCTTATTTAAACTCGCCCACCTTCTCACCACTGCTCCTTCAGACCGCCTAGAAGTCCCAATTAAACTGCCCTACTTTCTCGCTACTACAGTACACCGTCCCTTGCAGACTTTACCGCCTACTCGAATAATCAATTCTCGGACAACCCCCCCCCCCCCCCCCCTCCCCCTTCTCTCCACTTCAGTACCCCGCCACCTGCGGATCTAACCCCATTCGAATAATTATCATTCAAAAGCCCCAGCTTCTCGTCAATACAGCGCCCACCCACTGAAAATTCAGCTCCTCACTCGAGTAGTCATTATTTAAAACCGCCTTCAGTTACCCGTCGCCTACGAATTGAAGTCCTCCAAAGCCACCATACAAATCCGCGCCACTAAAGTACCCGGCCACATGCGTATCCAAACACGCTCAGCAAGAAACCGCTCATGACACGGCAGGAAATGGTTATGGGGGGAGGATTCTATCACGGGTTGACCCTTATAATATTCGATGGCATTTCTCCACAGGGAATCTAACAGCTTACAACTTAGCTGCAGAAAGACCAGTGGAAAGGGAAAAAACAATTTTATGATTTGAGCGTGTCGAAGTTTGAAGTTTGAGGCCATAGCGAGGGAGAAATTTTGATCTATGATAAGGGATAACATAACAGTCTTGCAGACAACAAAGAGTTGTCTGCAGTAGAAGAGTGCTTCAACGCCACCTCCTCAAATCTCGGAGTTAAATCCTTTGGAAAATGTAAAAAATCGGCTTAATTCTTTTGCCGTTAAATGGTATCATACTCCCAATGAAACCTGTAAGGAGGAGTGTTGAGTGCAGAGACTGTAGATGGATGCTGTAGATGCAGTCATCTACAGCCTTCACATTAGACATGAATGATGGTGACTGAACAAACCCATTCAATCACTTTCACATTTTACTGAGTAAAGTCGAGTACGTGGCACACTCTAAAGAAAATTCTGAACACTTTATCCTCAGGGACCGATAGGCCCCTACAAGCACTGAAGCGTGCACCCCTTAGGCATGCATTTGCTTTCTAGATGGAAGTCAAGTGCGTGGCGCAATACAAAACTTCAGCACTTCAGGGTGTCAGCTTATAGAGCTCGATGAGCTAAGTTCAGTGAAATTTTAATTTTTTGGTTTACTCCAATCTAAACTGATTTATGAAGAAAAGACGAAAAAGACGCGAGTTCGCGGTACTCGCGTGAATTTTCGAGTTCATACCACGAGTTCATACGCTTCCAAAAGCGGCGAACGCTGTCCTTCATGTACGTCATCTTATAGATCTTCTCAATCAGTTACTTATAATAATTTGGTTACGTTTTCGAATCTGCTGAGTCTAGTTAACCTGTACGCTCCATTTTTCGAGTCGATCTGTCCATATGTTGAACTTACAGCAGCACACTTACAGTCGGGCGCAGGACTTCTTCCGCTAGTTTCCAGAAAAACCCTAGAAGCGTTGAAACAGCTATAGCAATAGCATCTGCAGATATTTCCGTGTCAAGGGTACATTTTGAGGAAAAATAGAATTAGGTTATCCGTTCTAGAAGGTCTATAAATTTCCGCTAAATTGATGACGTAGCACGACAGTTTCCTGATACTGTTGCTTTTGAAAGAAGCTGGAAAAATCATTCAAAAGTCACATAGCTACAAATTGCAATTCTTCGCAAGTTCACTATCTGGGAAATATGAGCCAAAATATATAGTATTAGAAGCACAGCTTTTCCTATCTATCTAGGTTCATAATAAGTTTATCTGTAGTCGGCTGCTCTCATGGAACACAGGTTGGATCGCCGTGCCTACATCAGGCTCTCTTCCTTCATATATTCAATGTTGAGATACCTTACTCACTTTAGTCATTCCTCCTAACGCTTCGGCTTGAAAAAAAGAATAATTGTTAGCAACCCCATGTCGTGTAGTCCAAATCGACGCTGGTCAAAATCGCTAGAGTCTTTGATCACTGCAGTTACAGCTCTACTCTCACCACATTACTTCAACTTTTTTTCGAATTTGATCACTGTACTTTCAAAGGAACGAAATTGCGAATAACCGTTCAACTAAACATCAGATTGTTGTGTAGCGCTCAAAAGTGCCCGGCCAAACGACCGAACGCTTTTTCGGCCGTAACTTTTTTCTTAGTGGAGCAAATCGCGCGAAATTTTGATATGTTAAAGTGAAGCATATTTCACACTTTTTAACACTAGTCAACTGCAAAGCATCAATCCTACTTACTATAAAGCGCTTAGTCTGTCTGTCTGTCTGTCTGTCTGTCTGTCTGTCTGTCTGTCTGTCTGTCTGTCTGTCTGTCGTCTGTCTGTATGTCTGTCACGAAATTCCTTAGCTCCTTTAGATCTGCCTAGAGAGACCGGGTCAAGCGTGGAATGGGTGGGCCATGTCCCGAGAAGTAAAGCACACATGAGCTTGGCGGAGACCCGCCCACAGTGGGCGTGGCCTGCATCGAAATGAGCTGTACTCAGGACCATGATTTCAAATTCAGTCACAAGACGGCCTCAAAACTGGGAGTGAGGGTGGCTAGAGGTGAGCGTTGGTAAGTTAGATGCGATTGGGGAGACCCACCCTCGATGGGCGGGGCGTCCTCCAAAAATGGCATGCTTTATGAAAACATCTATAACTCGGTGTGGAGAAAGCCAGCAGAGCAGAAAAAAGCTGATTTTGGAGGAGCATTAACGAAGGTGTCTCCATCATAAATGACCCTCCCACAATGGGCGGAGCGTGCCTCAAAGCTCACATCCCATCTTACATTTATAAACGAAAATCCATAACTCCAGTTTCCATGGACCTAGAAAGTTCAAACTTGGTNGGAGTACAGGCGACAGGATGTGAACACTTATGGGGGTGGCAGGACCAGACTCCGCCCACAGGGGTGGGCTTTGAGCGGAGACTCATAAATCCTGTTCCTATACGCCTAGCAAGTTCAAACTCGGTAGGAGTACAGGCGACAGGATGTGAACACTTATGGTGGGTGGCAGGACCAGGCTCCGCCCACAGGGGCGAGGTTGGAGCGGAAACTCACAAATCCCATAAAGGTGTATAATGAAAATTAGCTCATGTGGCTCCGTTTCTCATGGCTAGAGCCCGTAGCGCACGCGATAGCGTGCGTAGCCGCCTGGTATCTGTATAACTGAGAAAGGTACTTGTTGTGGTAGTAGACTTCGCTGAAAGCAAAGTTGACCACGTTTGCAATTAAATACTTCACCTTATGTTTTTTCTCCTTCACTGTGTTCGGCATTAGCGCTCGTACAATTTAGACATGCCAAGAAAGAAAGAAATCTCAGAAGGACCAATGTCCGTATTTCCAATTGATTTTGAATTCAAGCTCTTTGGGATAACTGGAACACGATGAGTTTGTAGGTCAATAGTGGTCAATATTAACAGACGTCCATGCTATACATATTGAAATTTGGCATGATTAGATCAAGCAGGAAAGGAGTTGCGACTGAAAAGTACGACCGAAAAAGCATTTGGTCGAAGATTTCCAAACGCTACCGTATGAATCAAATCGAGGTATTGACGAATATCCCCATAGCGTAAATCCCAACCTACATGGAAGTTTTTTGTCTGAAAGAAGCATTGCTCGAAGGTGCATGATCTGGGAAGCTTTTCAGAAGGAATGGTCATTTCCGACCAACCTCTTGAAGAGCACGTGTTCTTGACTTTGCTATTAATTCTGACGTGTATTTTCAGTCAGGACGGTATTTCTGCTCAAACCGCAGATTGCAGCTCAAGTCATGTGTATTTGAATGAGTTATCCCGTGCATTACTTATCAGACCCTCGCTGCTCATTTGTGGTTCGTTCAACCTCATTTCGTGCGCCTCTGCCCTTCGTGGTCGAGGTTTACTCAAGCAACCTAACACCAGTGTTTCTACCAGGACGCACGGTCACTTCCCAATTTTTGAGCGCTAGGTTCAAGGGGATAGGTGCTAGGAATTTCCGGTCAGGCCCACTCACCGGCATACACCGGCGCACGAACAAAAAAACGCACACACAAACAAACACACTTAAACATATATCCACAAAAGCACAAACACAACGCGCCGCCAAACCAACAGATACATTTAGCGCGTTATATATAGTGAATACTTATCGCGTGAATCGCGCGAGTTACAGGCAATCAAAAACAAACGTCCGAACTTGCGAAGCTATGCAGAGAAGCGATAAAGGAAGTTCTGAAGGAGAGAGAGCATTCGTAAAGCCCGACAGAGCTCGCCAATTACAACACCAAGATGACTTCCCTTCGTCGTCCTCACGGAACAGTTACTGCATCTCGAAGGGCAATGGAAAAGGTCATCTACGACTTCTACTCGATCTCTTCGATAGCGTCTACCTGCCTACCCATCATCTTAGGCAAGACGAATATATCGCTCCTTCGGTTCTCCCTTCCGAAATACGACATGCCATCACGTCGATGAAGAACTGTACGGCGCCCGGTCTCGATAGGATCAAACCAGAACATCTGAAGAGTTTCCACCAGTTATCGTCAGAACTCTGGCTAGGCTCTTCACGCGGTCACTGTCGGAATGCAAAGTGCCCACGTCGTGGAAAACTAGCAAGACTGTGTTGCCGTGCAAAAAGGGAAATCCAGTCGATATTGGCACTTATCGCCCAATCTGCTGCTGTCTGCAATTTATAGCTTTTCACTCGCGTCATCCTAAACAGGATTGGCAGAATATTAGATGAAGGACAGCCATGCGAGCAAGCAGGGTTTTGGAGAGGGTTCAGCACAATCGTTCATATCCACACTCTTACAAGATTCACTGAAGTATCGCGAGAGTACAAAATGCGTTCATTGTTTTGAAGAAAGCCTTTGATACTGTCGAGACAGAAGCGGTAATCGAAGCTTTGGGTAACCAAGGTGTCCCTACTCAATATATAAGAATGCTTCGTGAGCTCTACGACAACTTTACGACCAGGATTTCACCATTCTACAAGAAAGTCATTGTCAACGTGAGGAGAGGTGTCCGGCAGGGCGATACCATATCGCCCAAACTTTCCAGTGCCGCTCTCGAGAATATCATGCGTCATTCGGAATGGGAAGACTCGGGAGTGGAGGTCAACGGCCGCTATCCACATCACCTACGCTTTGCAGAGGACATCATCTTCATAACACCAAACATCGAGCAGGCGGAACGAATGCTGGCCGAGTTTGACAATGGTTGTGGAATGATCGGATTGAGACTGAACTTAACGAACACGATGTTCGTGAAAACAAATTGGTACCTGATGCTCCTTTCACGCTAAACGGAAAGATTATCCCCAAATGCTCAAGCTTTGTTTATCTAGGTCGGGAAGTCGACATAGTGGACCGGACTGTACCCTTTCAATGGACCCTTTTTATTTATTTAGAGATATTTCATTACACAGATATTATCAATTGAGAATTCCAGAGTGTTGGCGGTCGGTTAGTTTTGTCGCAAAGGATGCCGAACAAAGAGGATACTTTATTGGGTTGCAAACCTTGCTGGGTAGCGGCAGCAAGAAATGAACAAAATTCTCATCTACTTACCGTAGTTCCGCTACTAGGTCTCATCGCTGCACTTACCATTCACTTTGGCCACCTTACTCTACCATCCCGTCTTATCGAATGAAACATACTGAACAGTCAAAGCAGTATCGTAAATACCGAATGCGTTAGGATTTTGACTGGCTCGTGATTTCTTAGACTCCTTATCTTCTCTTATCAATTGTCATCGTTTCCTGTCACCGAGTACCTACAATTTCGTCCTATCCCACATCACTTAGCAAAATGCCGAACTTCCAGTTGTTACGAAAAGCTGTGATCATACAAAATTTGAACTGTTACGTTCATGGGGCAGGAATTATAAATTTCTGCTCAACCATTTAATTCGCGCAAACTCCGCTCCGTGGGCAGAGTCTGTTTTTGCAACCTGCCGTGAGTGTTTCCATCGTGTCGCCTTTACTACTACCAAATTTGAACGCTCTAGACCCAGAAGAAAGGAGTTATGAATTTCCGGTCAAGCACACACACACTGACACACAGACACACACACAAAATGAATTTCCGGCCAAACACACACACCGACACACAGACACACACAAACACACAGACACCGAAAAAACAAGAGACACACCTAGCGAGTTACATAAAGTAAGATTCAATCCAGTAACAGACTAGTGGTTAGTCATAAATTCATATAATTTATATATGTGTACTTAGACTACATATAGTGGTCATCGTATATCACTGGATCATCCATATATGCAGACAGCATAAAGGCCGTGACCTCTTCAAACCTAATGAAGATCTTGATGATTTGCTACTGATCAAGATCCTTTCGCAGCGAGGTGCGAAGTGATCTCAGTTGTACGGAAGTTCGCACACCCGTAAATCCGTGCTTATGAAAAGCATAGGCTTACACATCCTGTGACAATGAACATTGAATTGTGATCCACATGGTCTGCTGGTTGTACGAACCAGTTGCTTGTATGGTTGCCGCCCACATAAACAATAATTTTGTCCCGTTCACATTGTACAGTGTCGACCTTGTTTGTTAGTCAACTCTCTCACCTTACCTGATAACTGTGAATTCCTTCACCTAGCTGTATCAGTGGAAACCTGTCGATCGAATCATTTGGCCTGACCGGGAGCGGACTTGTTGTTCTTTGACTCAATCGGCAAGTTCCTACATCCTCGTTACATAGCGAAGAGTGTGCCCCAAGCTTTCTCATGGAAAACCTTGCTTTTCTCCGCCCCATTTTTATTACGCCAGGCCTTATGTGCGTGAACATTTTTGTCTTTATAGTCTGACCATCATACCGTAGTCAAAGGGGACAGAATTTGAGCTTTAGGAACGACTCAATGCCCAATCAAGGAAAATCATATCTTAGCATTTAAAATGTCGTTCACGCAAGAAGTCAGGTGGGGGTGAAGTTGAGGAGTTGTGTGAGTGGCGGTTACTGGACCTCCTACCCTTTACCTTTGCTTGACCTAACCTTCCTAGATTCCTCTGACTCGTTTCGGCCGATAAGGTTTACAAAATGAAAAGGCAAACGAGGAGCCTTCTTATCAAAATTCTAAAAGATTGGCGTATTGTTAGGTAAATAACAGAGAGTCATTTATGATTTTGACCAATTTTTTTCCCGGCTTCTACGGCGCCATGAATTTCGTTTCCAACGCGCAATCCTTCATTTCCTCGAAATAGACGTTCCTCACCCACATCGAACTGCTCACCTTGGTATAAGAACGGCTATTGGCGCTAGGAATAATTTTTAATTTGCGAAAGAATACTTCTTTTTTGGTTGCTTTCGAAAGGCTTCTCATTATTCTATGATTTTTTAGCACCTATGGCAGCAGAAAAGAAGTTGGGATGGATTGTAACTGCGATATTCATCGTCGCTGACATGGTCGGGGGTGGAGTCGTTGCCATGCCGGTGGCCTTCAAACAATCGGGTTCGTCATTTTCAAATTTTCTGTGTTTTTCTTCATTCACTGTGTGTCCGTATGTTTTAGCTTACTAACAGCCGAATTAATTAGAACAATGGTGAAACATGGTGAAGTCACATTGGAATATGTTGAGATGTGAATCAAGTTTGGACATTGACAGTTCCCGTTCCAGAGAACCATGCTTTTGACTTTGTTGAAAGTTACTCTAATGTTTGGACGAATGCCTATCCAATGATGAAGGGGGCCAGTCGATACAAAATGCAAGGTTCCCATCCTTCCAAGCCAACTCGATTCACCATATAAGAGATGACGTTTTGAGACGTTGCTCAGTCTCGTCTGAGGGACGCGCTACCCTTTCGACTACCATTCAAATCAAAATGACGTATTGTATGCGTATGTGGCCAATACAATGCGTTGCTGTGTCCGTCCGATGTATAAGTCAGTGCTTTTATCTCCCGCCTAAAACCAATTAGCCGACCTCAGAGGGGCGGAAAGCTTGTTGGCTCAATCGGATATCGATCCGGAGTTCGAACTCGGACAGTGCGCAGTTGCTACTACATACACCACCTCGTTTCAGGTCTCCTTGGCGGTATTATATTCATGGTTTCCATTGCAACAATTTTCGAATACACTGGCTATCAATTAGGTAAAGTATGGTGTAAAATGATGCAAAGGTGAGTTGTTCCGGAAGTTATATTTGGATTATTATAGTTCGGTCGTAAATTTTTCCTAGATTTGATCCACGTAATCGTTTCATTTTTTTAGCTATCCTTAATTCATATGGTGTACCAGAGCCTATTTTTGTTTTAGTAAATCACGTAGTGAGTTAGTTACCTAGGATTTTTTGTCCCGAATGACTCTGAATAAATAAATAGATAGATGTCAACAATCAGATAATAGATGAGCATGGATAATGATTATCAATAAGTAAATAGATTTCACTCATGATAGTTCGTCTTAAAATTTATGTAGCTGAAGTAGTGAAAATGTTTGTCGCTGTAAGAAGTTACTTGCTATCTTGGGCACGATGTTTCGGAAGTGTGATTGTGAGTTTGACCCTCATCCGAGCAGCATTAGCATCACAATCTTATGTATTCACTATTAGAGGATTGTCTTCCAATTAACATGCTAGTCACAACATTACACTACCCAGTGAACTCTAGTGAACTCTAGGCTGCTGGTCTTATCGCAAAACATTTGAAAAGAAAGGGGCTCTTTTATGAATGAATTTATAGGAAGGTAGTAGTTGCCACCTTTTCACTGGCATTTATATTTCACATGGGCATCTCAAACAAAAAATTCAACTGGGGACCTTTCATTTCATAGAATCTCACACCTTTCCTGGTAGCACACAGTTAGCCGACCTTGTAGGGACGCAAAGCTTGGTTGGCTCAATCCGATATCTACTCGGAATTCGAACTCGTAACCGTGCATGTGTGACAGTGCGCAGCTGCTACCACACCACCTCGTTTAAGGTCTCTTGCAGGAGCTAGACTCTTGCAAGCAGATTTGAGCATTGGAAGCTGGGATTATGAAGATTTTATGTCCGAATGTTTTACGTCGATAGGACGTTATAAAGGCCCAAAGATTGTCTCATGTGTATGCTCTGACGAGTTTCAACGGCATTGGCAGGCTGCCCCAACCGCAAATTAACCCATGTAAAAATTTAACTTGTCATGATCCATAACGACAGCGAAAGGCAATTCTGGACAGATTTGACTTGATGTTGTCAGCTCTTTGCTCGATTGATAAGTTGCAGTCTTGTCCTAGGCCGATATAACTTTTGGACTCTTGATCTTCTTGATCGCACAGCCCTTATACGAAGAGAAAACAGGTATGATGCGATAGATGTCCTTCCATGTCATTTTCGCCATGGTCATCTGGTATAACCGAGTGCCGGAACTTCTCCAAACAAACAAACACTATCCTTGCACTGGAAATTCAAACCTTTCCCTTCAAGCGCGCGACTGCGCGCGATCGGGTGCGGCGAACGCGACGCCGGTTTTGGGGAGAAGATACCGGTCCCGGTAAAACCCCTATTTTCACTGATTTCAAGGAGCTTTATTTTTTCGTGAAATCGGCGAATTTTCTCGCTCTCTTCACCACCGACGCACTATTCCTAACCAATTTTTCCACTGTTCAACTTGAATAGGGTACCTTAGAATAATCGTGAACTGTGCTTTTAAGAGTAGGCAGATCAGTATGCAGCGTAGTAGAACGGAACTAGTAACAAAAGGCCGCAACTCGAGTGAAGCTTTTTGAATTCGTGAATGACACTCCAAGAAAATATCCAAACTCGTTGCACGTCAATGTACAATACATTAATCACACTTTCTACTACAGCTCCCTTTGGTGAAGATCTGCTATCTGCTGCGGAACTCTGAAAATAGGATCTGTTTCAACTATCACTTTTGCTTTCCAATCTATCCATCGATTTTTATACTGACTTTTATTCCTGTTTTGAATGATTATATTTGACCAGTCGGACCGCCCGGCTAACGCCGGCCTTTCCTCCTTCCTGTCTGTATTAGGTTGAAGCATGATTATTGCGGATTTTTTTAAGTAAATTTTGGTTGAAGAAACGATAGAAAATTTTAGCAAAGACATGTTTAAATAATTACTCCGGAACATATCCACCATCTACGTCAAGCACTGCTTCCCATTTGCTNGGCAGCTGGATTCTACAAGCAAAAAAGTTTCGGTTCTCTGAGGTGATCCAAGTCTTGACGTCGGCCATTAAGTCGTTCACTCCGCCAAACGTTCTGTTCGCCAGCCATTTTTTTCAACGGACGATTGACGTGATAATCCATAGGAGTTTCTGTTGGTGAAGAGGGTGAACGTGGAAGCAGTCTCCAATCCTTGTTTGGCTTTGGCTGACTATTCCATCGCCGAGGAGTTCACTGGGATCACTTAATGACTGTGCCACCTTCCAACCTTTCTCGAAGTAATAAAGCATAATGTGGCAAATATGAAGATGACTTTCTGGACACATTTCTCTTTATTAAATCCCGAATTCAATATTTGAATTATATCGAGAGAAAAGAAGCCGCGAAGAATTCCGCAATAATTGCGCATCAACCTATTAATAATCGATGAATCATCAAGGTATGCGGTATGCTTGCGATTAAAAGTCTCGATATACTGCTCTTCATCACAAAAATAACTACTCATCAAAGATTCATCTGTTAAGCGAACCATGCCTATAATGTCGTCGTTATCAATGGAACTTATTTTTTCAACGAATATATGATTATTTGTGAAACGAGATTACTGGCGGTTGGATAAGTATTGTCGCAGTTGATATCGGAACAAAGGGAAACCGTGACGCTTCTTCGAACCACGAACCTTCCAGAGTAGCGGTCGCAGTCTAACAGCAAGAAATGAACCAAACCTTCACCCCATATTATCGTAGTTCCTTTCATCGGTCCCTTTCACTACATTCACCATTCACTTTTTGTCATCCCACTCCAGCGTCCCGTCTTACTGAATGAAACGCGCTAAGCAAAGGCATCAAGATTTAGTTGGCAAGTTTTTCTCGCTCATTAAGGCTTCTTATCAGTTTATATCGATTGTTATCAGTTGTTGTCTCCTAGTACCTGCGATCACGTCACATCCTACATCACCTATTAGAATGTCAAGGTACCACTGGTAATGAAGAGTGTCACAAACCTGGTGCTTCTCGCCTTCTATGGCTCAATATCAGTCTTTATCAGCTGTTATGATTTTCTTCACCTATCATTCCCGATCCCTTCATATCCCACGCCACTTGCCAAAGAGCCAAGACTTCACCGTTTACACGAAGTGCTCTACAGATTCTCTGGCTTTCGCCTTTCAAGGCTTCTTCTCATTCCTATAAATTATCACTTCCTACGACCAACTATCGGTGTTCCCATTCAGCCGTCTGTGTTCCTTTCAAATTTGATCTCTGGTTCACGGAAATAGAGAGGAATTCCGGTCAAATACCCACGCGCACATAGACAAAGAACAGACACACGTAGCGGATTATATCTGTGCCAATCGAATAGCCCTGCAGCCGGGCTCCTTTCCTTATTTTACAAAGTAGCGAGAAAATGTAGTTTAGGAGGGGAGGGGGCGGAGTGGGGGTTGGCAAGGCTTTATCTCCGTTTGGAGACGGTTTTACTTGAAAGAATATAATTCACTTAGGAAGTTTCAGAAGCTCGAGAGCAACGGGATGGGTGAGATGACTATGGCGAGCATGGCAGAAAGCTGGCATGGGGTATGGATTGGACATTTCGTTAACTCATCCACCACAGCCTTCAATTCTAAGGCTTTGGTAAAAAAAATATGTATATTACGGGGTTCACCCCCCCCCCCCCCCCCCCCCCCCCCCCCCGGGGGGGGGGGGGGGGGGGGGGGGGGGGGGTGAACCCCGTAATATACATATTTTTTTTACCAAAGCCTTAGAATTGAAGGCTGTGGTGGATGAGTTAACNAAAAAAAAAGCGGGTTTCGTAGATTTCAAGCATTTTATCATGTGCTCCAATACAAATCTTCGGTAATTTTCGGTCATGGGAGGTTATCAATGACCGGCTTGCCGCTTCGCGTTCCAAGCTGTGGTTAGGTAGTTGTCGTGGAACTGGAGGGATAGCGGCCCCCTTGCTTGACTCTCCCTTATCCGTCCGCCTGAGGTAGCGGCTGAATTGGTTCTTCACGAGTTAAGTTGCACACAGCGACCCCGGTACATTATGTCCAAATCACTGCGCTCTGGATTAAGGAGAAAGACTCGTTCTGGAAAATATCTGCCTATCAAAGGAGAGGTAACCTGTTGCCCTGCCACATGCTTTCGTCTTTACCATCAGATGTCGGCTTGTATTGTCCGAAAGCTCTCGCCAACGTTTTTCTACTGTTCCATGGAATTCTGCTTAGCTTTCATTATCCTTTTCAATTACAGTGATATAAAACAATATATGTGTATATCTTCAACGGCATGTCTGTATGTCCACACAGATTGTGGTGGGCTCACTTCATATGCTAAACACAGTAATAAAGATGGGCTTCGTTCCCCTGAAGAGAGGGAGCCCCCGATACGGCGGCGTTGGGTAGTACTCCCCGGCAGAGGCCGCTAAAATCTCAGGGCCACGACAAGCTGCCTGAAAAGCATCGAAGATTTGATTATGCAAGTGCGTAGGTCAAGTACGACGTCATCGGACTGACCAAAACGAGAAAGCACAGCACGTTGCACGCCACTTTTGAAACTGGAAAAGAACTGTTCCTTGGAACAGTTCTTCTCCAGTTTCGAAAGTGGCGTGCAACGGGCTGTAGGATGAAGACCAGCGAAAATGGACAATGGGTAGAAGTGGCGTGCGAAGAAGGAAGATAGAGAAGATACAAGATGATCTAGAAGAAGGATAAAGGATTGTATAAAAGAGTGAGAGGGGAGCAATAAACATTCACTTGTCAGTGTGTTCTCTCGCTAATCAACTGGCGATCAGGAGGACTCAAGAAAGAAGACGTGGAAGAAGAACGCCAACGCCAGACGAGGAACGAAGAAGACAGAAGAACAGCCCACCATTTAGATAAGGATCACAAGCACAAGGCCAAATGCAGTCCACTCCCCTAGCAAAGGAGATGGACGAAAAGGGCGGTATAGTTGGAGCACCCACCAGGGCAATTGGAGTCTCCCCGGCAGGTCAGGACCCTGCTACGGCCCTCGATGTATATCGAGGTCGGAGTCCAGGGCCATATGTGCCGGGAATTTTCTGAAATACCTGATGGAGGCTACGCCAAAACTTTCTGGCCTTACGGAAAGTAACCGATGAGGGTGATAAACGCCTCATCTTTTTCCAATGCTTGGCGCTTCAAATTATGAGCTCTTAGAATCTTTGTTACAGGGCAAACAGCCAGAAACGGCTGCAATGGTGGAGCTGAAGCAAGCTATAGAGCAGCAGTTTCAGCCGAAGAAGCTATTGATGGCGGAACGCCTCGGACTCATGTCCAAGTCGCGAAAGGCTGGTCAAACGCTGCAGGTATACTACGCAGAAGTGCAGAAGGCCGCTAGTATATGTGGATTCGAGAAGGTCAAAGATATGCGGAATGCGATGGTGGCAATGGTATTCATAGGTGGGTTGGCGTCTGTAGAAACTAGGAAGCGGTTGTTCGAGAGGGAGGAGTTAACATCGAAAGAGGTATGGGAGACGGCAGAAGCCGTAGAAAGAGTTGGCAAGAACGCACCTCATTTGAAGCAAGGAGTCACTGAACTAAGAGTGGCAGCTATTGCACCTAGAAAACCGAGACTCCCTTCTCGAGCGAGGGTGGAAAGACGGGAGAGCAGTTCAAATCGGAAGGCAGGTCCTACTAATACAAGGACCAGAGGCCGAAGTAGAACTTTAGAGAAACGAATCCGTGTTCTACCCAGTGGACCGCAGCAGTGTTGGACATGCGGTGGTCGTGGACACATAGCGAAGCAATGTTTTTTCAAGGGTCAAGTGTTTTGCAATTTGTGTTCACGACCGGGGCATCTACCAAAAGTTTGTCGGATGAGGCAATGCCCGACCAAGGCTTCCCGCCAGATACACTGGTGTGCGGAGCATAGTGATTCCGAAGAAGAACAAGAAATATCGGTTAGTAGCGATAGCGAGATGCCGGAATCACATAGGAAATACCTCACTAGAAGACGGGAGATCCTCAAAAAGGAAGAGGGAGTTCGAGGAATCTCCGATGAGTTATAGTAGAGTTGGATCAAGAGTGCGAATGGCCATAGAACCAGCCATAACGATTCCCATAATGGTGAATGGGAGCAGAGTTGATTTTGAGCTCGATACAGGAGCCTCACTTTCAATTATAAATGAAACAACCTGGAAGAAGTTAAGCAAACCAGAAATGAGAGGCTGCTTTCATAGCCCGCCGGCCGGCCGGCATGCCACGAGGCAGTGCTAGGGGGAGGAGGGAGGCAGACGGTCGGACGAAGGGCTGAAAACAAAGAAGAACAAGATCAAAAACCAAACAACCAGGGGCTCGTACAAATGGTTTTTGATCTTGTCTCTCCTTGTTTACAGCCCTTCGAGGGTCTGACCAACCGTCTGCCGCCCTCCTCCCCCCCTAGCACTGCCTCGTGGCATGCCGGCCGGCCGGCGGACTATGAAAGCAGCCAGACCGACCAAATCGAAGTAGGGCAGCAAGTGTATTTGCGCAGCTTTCGGGAATGAGATTAGAAGAACACC
>UZAF01019797.1:0-21637 GCA_900617895.1 Haemonchus placei | reverse complement strand
TAAATAAATATCATGTAGTGGCCGAAGCGGACTTCCAACCTCTGTTTGTATAGATGCTTCCGTTATTGCGCCTATCTCTGTTCGTATTCTGGTACTGTGGGCGTCTCGGCCTCGGAAGGAGATTTCAAATTAATGCATGTGTTAGAGGCGCCATTATGAAGAAGTTCCCTTCTGAATGTGGGAGCTTTGTTGGCTTCAAGGTAAGCGTTGTTAGACGTAATACGTTATTGAAGTATCGCCACACAATTACAAACTATTACACTCATATTTTCAGGAGGAAGGTGGAATGCTCCAGTTGAACGTGACACTGTACAAGAGCACATCAATGATCCCAAATGAAGAGCATGCAATGCAATTCAAGAAACAATGGAAAATTCGATCACGAAATTCTTGAAGCAATGCACAAGTGCACATACCTCTTATTTCCGGCAAATCGAATATGAAGAAGAGTTTGATTATTAACATTTGAGAGCAGCTCATCGCGCCTGAATTTCAGCGTTAAGTGGGGGTTCCATGCAATTTTTATGTGTAATAAACAATACACATGTAATCAAATTAATACAAGATTCCTAACGTACAACACAAACGTATAAACGTACTCCTAGCAATGGATGAGAGAAAAATAAAAACTAGTTAAGTAAGCAATTAAAGAAGTAAGTCACCACGCTTGAATTTCAGTGATAAGAGCTTGTTCCACATGCTATATTTATCTGTAATGAAATAAAATGGTTCAAAACTAATTTAAACATTGTTATTAACAATACAGAACACTGCTTCCACGTCTTAATCGTTATCACCTAGTGAAAAAGAAGAAAAACAATAAAGTAAACAATCAATAATTTCTCACCAACCTAACTTTTCTCGAACTTCACATGCTAAATAAATGAAAATACTGAGCAGTAAAGCAGGAAGAACAATAAAAATACTAAACATATAACCATTATGATATGTACATTAAACACCACAATATCTACGAATGTATTGCTGAACTAGTTTAAAAGAAAAAGAGTAATATATGAAATTTCACAAATATAACTCACCACACTGCGATTTCCGAGGGATTGCATGCCAGTATGGGGTTCTAACTGCATAAAATTCTTCAAACCAAAGTCAAGGAGTGTTCTTAGCATTGTACAAGAATACATCAATGACTCAGTTTGAAGAAAATGCAATTCAAAAGGGGTTGCATTGAAACAAAATTTAATATACATAGGCAATTTAGGGTTCCTAAAATAAAAAATGTTTACATGCAATATTTTACTCAAAATATCTTACAAATTTCAATAAACTTATGAGGAAACGAAAAAGTGCTATCATGCACATCCACGAAAAAAACTAGACAATACGCGGATTAAAAAATTGATTTTAATTATCGACATAACCGTAACTCCATGCAAAAAAGTAATTTTCCTATTCAGTTACTTACCTGATTACCTGATCCTTTTGAAGACGCCTTAGAATAATTAATTGGAACAGAATAGAGTAGAATAGTAGCCGAATAGTAGGAATACAGTCGAATATTATAACTAGTAGGAGGCGCTCGATCAGCTAATCGATTTCTCACTAACGTTGCTCCAACGTGAAACTGGTGAACGACAATAAGATTTAGTGGTCTAGTCAGCCTACCGAGCAGCGGCGCTTCCCGTCCCCACTCTCTGGCCTTTATTATGCCCTATCCAGAACGTTTTTGGACGCGATTTCGGCACGTATGGTACTAGAGGGGGCCTCGAATTCACCTAATCTGAAAATCTCCGAAACCGTTCCTGTCGAACCGTGCATTTAAGAAAGAATATACGTCTGTATTGTATGGAAAAGAGTTCGGAGGTGCCAGACATTTTGTGAAAGGGGCGTTTATATCAATAAGAAATCAAACCAACAAGGAAAAAGGGAAAATTGTAAACTCATGCTAAGTTATTAAGTGTATCATCATCTTGTTAAGAAATTCAAATCTACTGAATAACCATCGAGCTGGAATGGAAGTATTCTGATTGGCAAAAATCTCCAATCATTACAGAGAGAGACTACTCTACTACCCAGGCGAGGGAACTACTAAATGTCTCTCCCCGACCATCTTGCACCAGTAGTTTGGACAGCCTGGTGACGCGTATTGTCCAACATGATCAATCTCCGGATTGGAGCTATCAACTGTCGCACGTAGAAAAATAGCGATTTTTGACGGACCGCTATTTTTCTATATGAATTGTTTATTAAGTGGGCGGGGCTTACGAGTTGAGAGGCGGAGCTCCTTTTAAACTTCTCCGACTTTTATTTACCCCTCCATCAAGTTAGAAGGGTGACTGCATTCAATTTCAATTTTTTCCAATTCATTTTTCACCGGTAAATTAAACCGCTCTTATCTATGGAATTTTAGGATAAATGGTACGTAGCATGTCTCTTATTTGCTGATGTAGTTAAGAATCAGAGTCAATTACAATAAATAAACCGGCAGAGAAGAATAGTAGAGAAGAATACTAAACGATAAATATTTCGCAATATACCGAGAACAAGTGCTACTATAAGCATACCTCATAACTTCAACAAAACTGTTAATTCATAGAACTGAAATTATTAAATGAACCATTAATCAGTGATTTGCATGTCTTAGTGGACATCCCATCCCGCCTCAAGCATTGATAGCTTGAGTCTAACCTGTTTAAGATGTATTATAAGGGCAAAACGAGGAATTTGAAGGTGGTAAACAATATAGCAATGTCTGAGAAGTAGGTTATTAATATGGCGCTCTCCTAACAAGTAATATAAATGTTACGGTATTAAATGAACTCACTGTGTGGCCCTGTGTATACTCAATTAGAATACAGCAAAACTTGTAAGACGAAGGTATAAAAGCCTATCATAAAGTAAAAAAAACTCGAGGCATGTAAATAATATTGAGGTTTGAGAGAAAAAAGAATTATTTCTAGGTAGCTTTTCTATTTTTTAAATTTTTTTTTCATTTCTCACTAGCTTTTTAATAGTTTTTTATGACTGTTTCTTAGGGCTTCTTCCCTACATCTTTGGTTTGTCGACTGTGTTTGGCAGATTACCGGAAAACATTTGAGTTTGGATGAAACTGTAAACCATCCAAAAACATGAGACGGGTAAACGGTTACAAATTTTAACATAAATTTGCTGTTGTTCTGATGATATTATTAGTTTTTTCTGCTGCATTCGTTATGTTGCGCCAATATGTCAGTGTACTGTTGTGTTGTGGCTGTTGCTACACGTGTTCCTCTGAAACATTCTGGGAAGCATACGGACCTCTTCTGCGCACTTCATGAGCATAGCGCGAGTTCGTCAAAAATGCATAAAGAAGCAATCATCTTGATTTGTTGGACGTGAAAATTTCCTTTTATGACTCTACAGAGTCTAGGTCACTCGATCGAAACATTCTGCTGTCGATGTACTGTGTCGATGTTGATAGCTTCTTCAGCGTCTCCCATGCCTACAGATACTCCCTGTCGAACTCAACCATGGCGAAGTTCTTCTTATCTGTCAAATATTATTTTTTGACTGTTCAGTGTTCTGTGGTGAGCCAAATATCCTTACCAGACCGCCTCACTCTTTGATATCGCCAGTTGTGCCGGGATGTGTCCCAGACAATGGAAACCTTCGGAATAGAGACGTAAATCCCAGCCATTCCTTTATAGAATCGGGACAACTCTGCCGGTTGTTCGTCAATATAAACTGTTTCCATTAAACATGGCATGTTAGCGCGACAGCTACTCACATCTTGAAAAGCAGCAATACGAGTGTTATCAGAACATAATGCCTCGAGGTAGGCTGCTTGATGGAGTTAGTAATTTACAATGAGTGCAAAATCATCGATTTAAGTTTATTCAGTCGACATGCTTGCTCATTGAAAATAGACGAGTATTTAGTCAGGCTTCCAAACTTCACACTGATCAGAGCAAAGCGAAAAACACACAGAATGCATAGGTTAGCTCACCAGCTTCAAGATGACCAGTTTTATCCATAGTTTCATGTCGGGTTTTAAAATTAGCATGGCCTCAAGGTAGACATGAATGCCCATCACATCTTCTTATCTCCTGTAGTTGGGAAATAGCTGCGGCCACAACACTGATGAAAGGATAAAGGATAAACTCTTGTGGCGTTAACCAACCCTGTTCCAGGGATGCGCCCACACATTCGTCGTCCATTCAGAATCGTAGTGGCGTATTGAATGCGTACGGGGCCTATCCAATGACTTGTGGTGGCCACTGATGTACAAGTCAGTGCTATTGCCCTCTCAGACGAATTTGCTGCCAATTAACAGACTCTGGTGGGATGGAAGGCTTGGTTAGCCTAGGCGGATATCGATCCCGCAATCAAACCTGTTACCGTGCGTGTATGAAGTGCGGCACTTGCCACTGCACCACCGCCCAACACAACGCTGATGGAGCTTACAAAAAGCGCTTCCTCGATTAACACTGCTCTACCGGGTCCTGTCAACATTTTTTCACGAGATTTCACCGTGTAATAATTTTTCGAAAATTGTATTGAGGGATGGGGTAGAACATTATGAAAAAAAGAGTCACTCGGACCAGCACTACGATTTTTGGATACCCACTTCTCGCGTCATTTCATGGCATGTCCATCTGTTTTAGAGGAATACTTGCAACATTTTATTGCAAACTTGACAAAACAACAATGAAGTCGCTAACTAAACAGCTTTTAGCACCTGAGAGGCACACTGTAACACCGGCCGTAAAGTCACACTAGAAACATTGGAAAATTGTGATAAGACTGCCACAATTGTTGACTTTGTACTTAATCTGCAGTAATAAATACATCTCACATTGCTATAAATAACAGAACACTTTTGTAGAAACTATAGGTTTCATAGGCGGACTGTCACATAAAATTGTACCGGGATGGAACCAGGCGACAACAAAATGAAATGATCGAATTGAAGCGACTTCAATCAACCGGTATTATTCACTGCGAGACTTTACACGTTTCTCATTCATTCTCTCTAGGAGTTCTATAAAAGATAATACATATAGCTATTAACAGAAATAGTACAGTATGTAGTATTGAAGCAGGAAGATGATCCATTGACAACCCTCCTCGTAATAGCACTACCATCTGATGATACGGATTCAGCTGGCGTTTACACAAGTAGACTCCTGAAAAGTAGGAACTATTAGATGGATTCTGCAGGAAGTCACGCTTCAAACGTAGAGCTAGCATTGGTACTTGTGGGCAATCCGAAGGACTGCCAAGGTAATGCAAGGCAACAAGACCCCTACTGAAAGCTTAGTCTGAGAGAATTTGGGCAGGAAACGACGAGGGTTTCTGAGAAAAACGAGAATCGCAGGGCTACCCGGGACACTGTATGGAATTCCAAACTGGAACAGTTAGCACTGCTCAGATGAGCAAAAGTTAGCATCCTCAAAGATTTTACCCACTATCCAATCGACAACCAGCACTTCTCACTCGAAGAGGTGGCAATGTTGGGCAAGTTGCTGCATTGGATCTCACCATGGTAGGCTCACAATAAGTCCAGAGCGTGGTTATGGCCCAGATTTTTGAACCTACTGACACACCTAGCATGTGCTACAAAAACCACATCGGCGCCTGAGGTAAAAGTATAAGCTCCACAGAAGCTTCCAATCAACTCTATAACCTTCAGCACATGATCCCTGGACTAGACTGCCGCTACATCCAGAACTACAGTAATCCCAATACATTCAAAAAGATCTTCCAATCCAAATTCACTGGCTAATTTAATTAGTTAGAGATAGTTTTTGTCTATACATTGTTCATTTTCAGTTGGAACCGTTCAAGCAAGGCTGCAGATGAATGAGTTCGGGGAAGCCTCAAAAAATAAAGAGGCTAAGAAAAGACGGGACAAAAACAAAGCCAGAAGTTTTCCGCAAAATGAATGATCATTGCAGAAACTAATGGCTGAGGAATTACTTTCACTGAGGGATTAGGGACATTGCCGATCTATGAACCAGTACAAAATCGGTCGGGAATCGGGAATACCAGTCATTGGTCAGTGGTGACTACAACTGATTGAAATGTAATAGTCCTACAGACCCTTACATCTCCAAACAACTCGCTCCAATCCATTTTCAGAACTCATAAAGCAAAACTGCCAAAGCTGATGCTCCCTGCTGAGCCTACCGTAAACCAGATTGCATCTTGGGCTTGAATCCCGGAAAGTGCCATACATTTAGAGGAAGCCCAATTACAGCTGAATTAAGTATGTATTCAAAAAACTGGTTCAAAAACTTACATTAGCAGCCAGTTCGTTCAATTTGGTTGCTAAGCACTCGTTGAATCTGGTTGCATGGTCTGGTGATATAAAGCTGAGCAATTCACGTGCATTACGGAAATAGCGTGTATGCAGGTCGACCTGAAATGAAAGTTTTACAGTAATCTAATATTAAAAGGTAATGAGTTGCTATGTGAACTCCAGATAATTCAAACAAAATAATTTCTACCGTTTTTTTTCGCTATTCATTATAACCAAAATCAAACGCACGTGACTACGCATGAACGCACCCACAGCGCCTAGCTTTTCCCATTGTCATTTGATCTCAACCCAAACAATTCTACCTCAGCTGCCTTTGTTTCTGATGAGGATTACTCGATTGAACTGTACCTCTGATGGTGCAACCCAATTTCAAAAAGCAGGTATACCGTGCCGGATATCGATAGATCGGGGACCCGATAATGCTAGACCTAAAAAACTGAAGACAGGAGAATTCCCATCAATGCAGCCATTCCGGTGATTTACCCTGGAACAGCTCACAAATTAAGGCCAAGACAAGGTCTAGAAATTTTGCTGACTCCATAACTGGGTGGACACCCAAGAAAAAGTGCACGCAGCGTTCCGAAGGATAAGCAAGGCAGCCTACCCCTATGCCACTGAAAGACCCTCACCGTTAAATAGGTAAGTATCCTAAAATGGTCCACCTAATTCAATCGCAAATGCCTAGAATGTTTACCAAATTGTCTAGAAACTTGTTTACCGAGCTAATGCATCACTATTTCACATAAATGATCGAATTATAAAGTGTTCAGTGTTTACCGATCACAACAGAATCTCCCACATACTCAGGCCCCATGTTAAAGTGCTTGGGATTCAAATACGTATTCATCCTCTCAGTGTTGTGTGGATTCGCATTGAAAGCAGCCCATTTGGCCGTCTGCATTTTCACTCATCCAAGAAAACTCGGATATAGAACGATCCTAAGTGGATAGACGGGTTAGCACACAACGAGGAGACTCAGGTGAAGGCCCTCATACATGCCTAGTCCAGGAGGGAAACCAGCCCCTCAACACCAACAACGAATTTCAGAATATTTTCAGCTATGAACGATCGAAAGCCTTTATCTCTTGGACAACAGGGTGATAAGCTCTTTATTGAGGCAAAAAAAGGATTCCAACTGCCAATCTAATGCCAAATAACGCCCATCACGGGGTTCCCCAAACATTTTCCAGCATTTTTCTTGCATTTCGAACATCCGAAAGTTTTCCTACACGTCAGGCTGAAGAAAATTCACATGTTCACATTGATCAAACTGGACCAGTGACGGAAGCGAACTAATACCCATCTCTCCCTCTCTCCGCCTAAGCGGTCGAGCCAAAAGGTAAGATTAGGATAAATGCTGAGAAGCATGCCGAGGAAAAAAAGTCCCCAAATTCTGATCTGGCTATAAGTTGCTTTGATCCCATGAACGTACCTTAGTATAGTCCCCATTCATGCAGTCTGTATGGGATGAGGCGATACGCCAACCTTTCAATGTCAATTCGAGAGTGTAAGGTTGACCTGAAAAAGGCGCAGTATGTACATATGATTACAAATTCTCTAAAAAAAATTCGCTTTGCTTTGAGTTACTCCTCTTAAACTGAGTTTCTAAACGCCTTAGGATTCGGTCAATTCCAGCCAGATACCAGACCCTCAGGAAATCTTGTTGCGCTTTGACTCGAAAGTGATTACTGATTCGCACGATGACTAGAGGGACCGAGCATTTTTCCAAGGGTCTACGGTGTAACTAAAAAAGAAAGCGTCCCTCCTTTTATGGCTCCATAAGCAATTGCGACCTTGTTTATCAACAACTGCGGTCTTTTGCAGGGCATTGACCTCTTAGCGAATGATCAACTTTTATTTACATAATTTTTTTGAGGTCCCTACCTTGCAAAAGAAGGCAGTTATCGATAAACAAAAGACCGCAATTACTGATGGAGCCGTAAAAAAAGTAACGCTTCCATTTCAGATACACGTAAACCTCAGAAAAATACTCGGTCCCTGTCAGTTATCAACCATAAGACCATAGAACAGTTATCGGAGAAACTAATGAACACTGATAATGATAATTTTTCAAGTCAGTTGAGTTTTTATGGTTCTGCCATTTGTCACGGCCTCTGATACCAGCCATCATGCCCCAAAAGGAAAATCACCAGAGTGGGAAAAAGCAAGGAAATGAAAGAAGGGAAAAGTAAGAGGGCAGTTTAGATAATGCAAGTAGCAGGTACCTTCTTGGGTTTTCACATTGACGAAGATGAGATCACTTGTCCTAGGAAGCATTTCTGATACACTGATATCCCGAACTTCATGTGACAATTCATGAACGGCTGCTATTGCTTCCAATTCTAATGGACCGCCAGCCTCATTTTTCACTAATCCACCTTCCTGAAATGGGAAAACGATTTGCATACTTAAGTAGAAGCTTAAGGGTTTAAACGAAGGCAGCACTTAAGAATCACTTCAGAAATGCCAGCTGTTTTTTAAGAAACAGGTGTAAAAAAGAATTTTCAAAACTGCACCTGGATATGACGTCGTCTGTTCATGTTAGCGATGTCCTCCAACGATAGCGGTGTCCTGGAAACGAGAGCATTCAAAAGATGTGTTCTGCGCTCATAACATAGACGAGGATTCATTCAGAAAGAATCTAACCTGACTGCTGAGCTCCTATGAATGAAATTGGTGACTAGTTGTTGTGGATTGACCCACATATTCTCTGCAACGCCATCCGGAGAAAACTGGAACTGCCCATCTTGTGTGGGTGANTGTGCACGAGAATTGTGATAAACTTGTGCTGCAGCATTCCATCGAGCAGAACTGGAAAGAGTTCCGTCAGTAACAGATTTTGTAGGAAAACTTTGCCTGCACTAGAACACCGGAAAAATATTTCGGTCATATACCAACTGAGGGATTCTTTTCCCCTATCAAACGATGAAAATGAGGGAATGAGCTCTTTTTTACTCTATTTTCATCTACGGAATTCCTGACAACTACTGAATCATGCAATAAATGGATTAGGGAAATGATTAAGGAAGCTGAAGGGTGGAATTGAGTAGTGTCATTTTTCTAACAAGTTTAACAGACTATGAGTAACCCCAAGCACAGTCAAATATATACATATATATTTAATATTTTTACTTATTATTTGTAAGAATGATGTGAAGCTGGGCATATGGAACTCGTAGCCTATGCGTATCCATCTGTAGCTTTTCACGCTTTAATGATGTCGTGATTGGAAGTCTGTGGCTCGAGCTCTTCCGGATCGAATCCCAGTCAGGCCAGACCAATCTGTCAGTTTTTCATTCTACTAAATTCAAAAAGGTAACTAGAGCTTCATGTCATGGAGTTCATCTTCCAGCCAAAGGCGTCGCGTGGTGAAAAGGTTAATGGCACGATGAAGTTGACGATAAATATAGTCTCTGAGATTTCCTAATAAGATAAACCTAAGACCCCCAGAATTCCAGGTGGGTCACTGGAAGGTCGGGAAACGAGAGGGCGTTATAAGGGCTTCAAAACCGAGTTGCTATGCAATGACAGCTTTGCTATGGCTGCACCTTTCACAACGAAGCGTTAGGACGCCGACGAATAGTACGCTTGTGTGGGAGACGCCCAGACGGTTAGAGACACGCATTTCCGCACAATCCCAGTTGCTAGTATTTTTTCGAAGTCTTGTATTTCTTGAAAGGTGCCGTTTTACATTATTTCACCCGAGCTAGAGTCCTCAGAATTATCACGGACTGTGCTTGTCAAAGTATTGGATCCCGAGCACCTACGCTGATACTTGATTTCTATTCCTACCTTTCTATTCTTAGCTAGATATTTTCGCATTTTACAATTGTTTAGGAGCTTATGAGAATGAATTCTCAAGTTCATTTCTTCAGCCATCCTGAACCTCATAGGATTTCTACTGTTTTCCTGAACATTCTATAGTTCTCATAACGAAATTGGGGCACATGTATTTCCCACAGGACATCAAAAAAGATCAGAAGGACCGGTTTTGCACCTTGTCATAACAATTAAGAGGCTTTCAAAGAAGAACCTGAGAAGACTGTAGATTTATAGTCTTTAGTCTCATAGGATTAACTAAGTCCTTGGCAACCAATCGGCCTAGCGACACCATGGTGCTTTTAGCACTTGGTATCTTGGCAACAGCGATTGGTTAATGGCAAGAAGAAAAACTTGTTTGTCACGAAAATTCAATGGTTATTTCATATTTCTCGACAGAGAGGGAGAAAACTCGTATAAGACGAAATGTCATCGAACGGAAGCTGAAAACCTACTCTTGTTGTTTGTAGAGCGGCGAAACTCCCAATGAATCAGCTAGGGTGTTCGCTGACAATGACGCCAACGGTACCGAACCACAAATACATGGTGGTGACTGGTAGCCAGCTTTTTGTGGTACAGGAGATTGGCTTGGTGTTGGCGGTGGTGAGCCAGATGGCGAACGTGACATAATCTGCAGCTGACCTCGAACTGAAATAAGCTTCATTTCATTTGAACGTTGTCTGAAAACAGATCCGACAAATAGGCAGGAAATGAGAGGAATTAACGAAGGCTATCTTGGAAAAAGGAAAAAANTGGTACAGGAGATTGGCTTGGTGTTGGCGGTGGTGAGCCAGATGGCGAACGTGACATAATCTGCAGTTGACCTCGAACTGAAATAAGCTCCATTTCAATTGAAGACTGACCGGAAACAGTTCCGACAAATAGGCAGGAAATGAGAGGAATTAACGAAGGCTATCTTGGAAAAAGGAAAAAAAGTAAAGAGACAATTGAGAATTTCAGAGCAGAGCCTTCACAAGGACGACTAGAAAAACGAAATATAAGAGCTCTAACAAATGGCTGGCTAAGCGAAAGGAATGGAAGGCAACAAGAAATATTGTAGCGATTTCCCTAGGCTCTTTCTTGAGAAATGAACGGGACAGCTTGCTTTGAGCGAATGGGTAATTCTTCAGGAAGGTTTTATCGAAACAGCCCACATTCTACCGTATGAAAAGACTTATCTTTACAGTAATGACTCCGACCTCGAAAAACCGAAATGAGGTTAAGCTCGATTTATCACCGCAATAGAGTTTAAAACATACTATGATGAAGATGGAGTTTACCCGCCTGGCGATCTAATCAACATGGGTATAGTCCCAGTCAAGCCTCATAGCCTCAAAAAGTTGGAGAAATCGGAATGGAAGGCAGTCTGAGTGAAAATTTGATCCATAAATCGTGGTCGGGGCGCGTCTTGTGCCTCCAACGTTTCGAAATTCGGAAATGAACTTCCTAGCAACGTAACAATGTCAAAATTACTCGAGTATATGCCGAAAAAAAGGTTCAGAACGGAATTGATTCGACAATGGAAACCAGTTTTCAAGGAATGCCTCATTCATAAATGACAACGAGTGTTTTGTCATATCTGTATCAGAGCTAATTAAAAAATCTACGCTATCAGTGAAGCATGTCAGAGGGATATTTCCAAGTATCGACCCTTTGAGATCGCCAGGGGTACCTGCTAAGCTTATTGTCAGTCTTTTATTGCATTCAAATGGGCGGGGCAAAGCTGAACAATGACGAGAGTTTTCGGAATTGTGACTCACCCCCAATTAAAAACATTGTAAAATGTACTTTGATTTTGAGTGGGCGTGTTTATCCGCCCTCATAGCCAGCCAGGGTAAGTAAATCCTCTCTGCAGATTTCATTTATATTGTGTTTACTCAATTTGTTGATTTATTTGAATAAATAGTAAAAATTCATATAATACCGCTGGAAGGGGTCATGAATCTGAAAGGAGTTCCATTTCTATCAGCGAATGGCTGATTATGATGGACGGGAGGGAACGAGTAGAGGGAATTTACTCATTCCAACAGGAAGCACCGATAGCGGTGATCGTAAAAAGGGGGCAAAGAAGGGCCCAATCTACTTATGACAAAATTCTCATGGCAAATATTCAGCGACGTCGTGGACTCAATAAATACCAAACGTGCTAAGTCACCGATTTGTTGCGACTTCCTAGTACAACACCGCAGGAGGGCATGATGAGCTTGGGAGGATAGTGATCGTTTCAGTCTAGCTCCCATAGAGACAGCATACCAGAATGGCTGTGGCGATTGCCAATAGCGCCATATCGGCAGGATTCTATGGGATAATTGTAGCTATAACCTGAGTTTGATTGGCTTGACTATTCAATAAACCGACATGCTCTGCCCAAATTCAAGCCACACCACTCTGGGGAGGATTTCAGAGGACGTACTCACCATTCGAGTTCTGTCTAGAAGCAAAGGAGGATCACCGCTGCCTGCAGTGGATTCTGAGGAAATATCCCTTGTTGGGCTGATCGTGAGGGGGTGTGGAGGGGTGTAGACTCCTTTCTCAACAACAAGGTGATCTTGTTAGACACTCACGCTCAGCTACATAAGCGATCCTTCATCCGTCGCGCCTATAATATCAGAAAATGGGGGAAAGAATAAGGGAGTGGGAAGGCTGACGAGGTGTTTTCGTGGGGAATGAGCTCCACTTCCTGTTTCCTAGATAATGACACCCCGTTCGCGTGACGCAATACATTTTTCCGACAGCTTTCTGAGCTCCGCGCTCACCCACCGCCTCTACAGGACTTCCTCTGCACAAAACCGAATCTCTCTGGTAAAACTCCCAACTTCCCCAATCTTTCTGGTAAAGCTCCCAATTCCTCACGATCACTTCATTACTTGACTGCTATTTTCAGAGCCATAGGACGTTATCAAAACGGCAGTGAGAGTGCCCGAATGCTCTATTGTCGTAGTTGATATGAGAGAACGAGTGATCTCAGAAAGAACACGCACAGGGCGAACCCTGGAACGTTTTATCAGGAAGCAGTTAACTGACGGAAAACTGACGATCCCCAGATAGGGGAGTATCCCCAAATGAATGCACTGGTATGGCCCTCGCAGCGAATAGCATAATGGATTCAAAGGAAACAAAAGAAAAAACAATTTGCTTATTGAACGTCTGGCTCTGCTGTGCATACAGCTGTCTGCCCAGATGCTCGCGAATGGCCTGAACCACGGTAATTTCATTGCAATTGATATTTTTTTTGGAATCAATTAAATAGGGATAGAATTAAAGCAAAGACCCACAGAACACATGGGAAATGGTAGGAGGGAAGGGTTGAGGAATGGTGGGCTAGGGGAGAAAAGGAAAAAGGGAAAAAATTGTGAATGAAAATGAGCCCACGACACTTCCACCACCGTACCTACTACGTTACACAACTTACTTACACAAATACTTCGAGTAGCGACGGTAGAAACGAAACGGTGCTTTTCGCGAAGCTCTTGTTCCTCAAAAACAAACCAGAGCCCACGAAATCTAGAGAAAATTGGGATGGGCCACGAGAAGGGAGGTGGCATAGGTTCAGCCAGACTGATGGGGATGCACCCATGCAGCAGGCAACCATATTAACTACCAGTCATTTCGTTCCAGTCGTATAATGTTTATAAGTCTAATAAAAGCCCGTAATAATTTAGCAAAGCCTGAAGGGCCTATAAAAAGAAATGAAGAGATGGAACTGAATGCCCTATAATGAGAGTTGTTGATAGAGACATTCGAAGCGGCTCTTTTGTTCCCAGAGAGAAACAATTAGGGGTTAGAAAGGATGGACGGCTAACGGAAGGGTGAAAAATGCACCAATATTTCTACCGTATCCTTTCGCAGTATTAGCAGAAGAATCAGTTGGACGGAAAAAAGGAAAGGGGTTACGGTTTAGGAGATATGAAGCGACCCAAATGGTTTAGCTTCAGTACAACGGACGAATGAAAGCGAATAAAAAACTAATCAAAAACTGTTATAAAAACTAATAAATAATTATAAAAAATAATAAACAATTAAGGACAACGTTTATAGGGTTCTGTTGACTACCATGACCAATTCTATGCTGCCAAAAGCCCTTTCGTTTGGCTTCAATTTAATATATTTTATATCGTGGTTGCATTTCGGGGACTATAAAGGGCCTTGGAAGGGAAGCCAACTTGAAAGCTACATCCTCCCAGACTATTTTGATACCGGAAATCGACTCCGAAGAGGAGGATAGCCATACTGGAAGGGAAGGGATAGCGGGGGAAAAGGAAGAAGGGCCACTAATGAAAATGCTCATGGGCTCAATCAAGGGCAGTATTTTCACTAGTGACCCTTCGCACTTCGCAACACCCCTCCTTCTTCGCCCAAATGAACGAGGTAAACATGGGTAAATATGGGTAAATATGGTGTGTATGGGTAAATATGATCCCTTAAAGGTTTTGCCGCTCATTAATATCAACTACACGAGTAGATTCGCGTAAAAGTAGGAAAATTTATAAATAAATAATGAGTATGTATGAGTAAATAGGATCTCCTAAAGGGTATGCGGTTGATTATATACTTATTACCGATTCACGAGTAGATTACCGAGTAGATTCACGTAAAAGTAGGAAAACTACAAAATATGCAATGTTTACAACAGTTTCTAGGACATTTTCGGGTAACAAGTATAACGCTCCTCAGTGAAGGCGAGAATCCCAGAAAAGGTAAAGGAGAGCTGCTGGGAAGGAAGGACTTATAGAATCGAGCAACTAGTCGGAGCACTTTGAAGTGCATCAAAGAGTGCTGGAAATATCCGACGCTCCTTGACTACGTTGAAGGGCCGAACTCAGGGTAATTGCAGAAGCGGGAGGGGGCGGTCCGGAGCCGGCCCCCCTCCTCTGCACAAGTGCAAGATGATGCAATGTGAAAAGGAGTTAGTACTACTACTACATGAGTCATGCAGTTTGAGGGTGTCGAAATCGGATCCACACTAGTGAATTCACTAAATCAGTTTATACTTTGTATAAGAAGGAGGTAATAACGATGCACTAACAGACTCATATATTCTTTATGAAATCAAAGTACACCTAGTAAAAAGGAAAAGGAAGAGTAGCCACAGCAGAAGGAGGCGTTGAATCAGCTCAGTTGAATCAGCGAATGAGATTTTCAAGGAAACGGAAGAAGTTGCCGTTAAGAAGGTGGGGATCACAGCACACCACATTGATAGGGGGTATAACCAAAAATCTGAGGACACTGTAGTAAACAAGCCAAATTGGTAATGATCTCCATCTGGAAACCATTAAAGCATCGAGGATGAGGTTTTCGGAGCCGAATCGAGTAGCCTGATCATTCTCCAATCAATGCGCGAAATTTTGAATTTATTTTTATTGTTTTGTTTATTATTTATAGTTTTTATTTATTTATTTATAATTATTATATATATATCAAATTTAGAGTTTTTTTTCCATTCCATACTCTTTGACAATCAGATTTCCACACAATATGGCAGTTTGTAATGGCACGCTTCTTACTAATGAGTAAATAAAATAATCAGAAAAATAGGTAATCAGATTGATAAACAATAAATAAAGTACCACGGCCAGAATGAAACAGAACAATTTCGTGAGACTATTCACAGTTTTTCTAAATGGGGNCGTATCATTCAAGAGCGTGAGTCACTCCGAAGAGTCATCTCAGGCTGTGACGAGCCCGTCTCTGTCGGGATGATGAGAAGAGCAGATAAAAATTACATTCGTAAATATTATTCGGTACATACCAGAACGAAGGCCAAGGTGATGTGGTGGCAAGTGATCAACGCCCACAGGCTTTATCCTTCAACTTTTATACGGGAAGGGTACAGACACGTTAACTGAGAAGGCCTTGAAATTGTGATGAAAATGGAAAAATGAAAAAAAACACAATGGAACCCTTAACAGAGTCGTTGGAAGTGTCTGGGGCCGGACAAAGGCTATATGTAGGGACTGAGAGATAATCACCATATGTAATACCTACTCATTAAGAGCATTTATCGCAGGATCTGTTTTCGTACCAGATATTCTCGGGTGAAAAATTGTCGGGGGGTGTGAATAGAGTAACAACGTTGTTATTCGTTGGAGAATCAAAACAAACGGTCAATAGGATAATAATTCAACCAAATCTGCCCTCATACTAATTATTTACAATTTTTATGGGTCTTTAGGTAGGCACAAGTCCCCTTAAATATTCGTTTTTACACGAAAATATTCACTCTACCCGACAACACCACAATTTTTGGTGCATAAATTTTTTGCCCTTTTTTTCAAAGAACAAACTTGGAAAGACCTTCAAAAAGACTTTTTAAAACTGGGGAAAAACTGACCTAACGGAGAACNCACCTTCACAACATTAAGAAAACATTCAAAATAAAAAGGCTCTGGCGAGGTTCAAATCCATATAGCTTTAGCCAGGCCCTTTTTCCGTGCATACTCCAGTTATTCAGCTGACAATCGACTGAGACTCGCAACAACAATTTTTTTCAGGGCAGACGGCCGACATTGTCGCCTCCGTCGGAGCCTTTAAAATGGAAAACCACACTGGAAACTACTAGTTCATTGATTACGTAATCATTTTTACATCACATATTTATATAGGATGGGGTGGTGTTATGGCAAGTGGTGCACTATCACACACGCATGGTCACGGGTTCGAATCCCTCCTAGACCAAACAAGTCTTCCATACCATCGTGGTCAGTTAATTGGTACCAGACACGCCTGGGAGGATGGAAGCACTGACTCGTACATCGGCTGGAAACTGCTGTCCACTGTGTAGGCCAGTAAGCATCCGGGAAGCCACTACGATTCTGAATGGAAGTCGAATGCGTGGGCTCATCCCTCAGACGGGATTGATCAACGCCCCAAGACTTAAGGACATTATGGTTATACATTTATCACTGAAATCAACCGAGAAACAGTTCACCCGCTGCAATGATTTTGCCAACTACTGGTAATGGTAAGCTTTAAGGTTGACCACTACCAAGCCAAACCGGCAGCAAAGAAGGTTTCACTAGTGCAAGCCCAAGCATAACCTGCTTAACGGACGTGCTCAGGACTAATCATGTAGGCCAGGCCCATCTAAAGGTCCACTTCCTCGCCACTAAGTGCACAGCAAACCCCTTTCAGCCACCTCCCATGGACTAACCAAGCTTCAGTAGGTTGAAGTAGTAATTGGACGAGAAGTCTCCAGAAAGTTTTTGGTTTCTTGTAGCTCCGAAGAAGGCGACAGCATCGAAACGTCAGCTTGATAACTGTGATTCGAAATGGATGATGACAGTTGAATGACTGAAGTCTGCATTGAGGAGACTGCCTCACAGAGGCACTTGGCCAGAGCTTAAACGAAAAAGGATCTGAAAGAATAGCCGAGGGGAAGCGGAATATCCTTGAAGATTTATGAGGAGATGGGAAATGGAATGGCAAACGGCATTGCATACCATTTCCGCTGATCGCTTTCGGCTTAGACCTACAAAACGATCATCAATCTCAGACGATAGCCAGAAACGACCTCTCCAGAAGATTATTCTTCAGGCAGAAGAAAATGATGGTTCCGATAAAGGCGAAGAACCTGGCGATTGCACAGAATGTTTTTTGAGGAAAACAGAAGGCTTGTTCCTAACACGAGTATCCAAACAAGAAGTATCCAAAAGACCAGTACAACATCGATAACAGCGGTAAGAAGGGTCGGGAGGCCACCTCTGATCGGTCGGTGAATGAGGAGCTTAACTACCGACTAACTATGTGGAAGGTGGAATGAGAGAGTGGTCCAGCAGCAGCTGTCACTCCCCATTACTGCCGTCACCCAAGGCTTGCTGTTCAGCAATTATTCGAGTACGCAGCAACCTTCATTTCTTGCTCCGTCTACTTACTACCCCTAAATGCTACGTACTCGAGTAATTGCTGAAAAAAAGTCTCGGGTGATGACAACAGTAGTAGAGAAACAGTCAGTTAACTACTGCTCTCTATCGAGTATTCGATCAGACTCCCGAAATAGATGATCTAATCTGAATAACCATGCTGTCACTCGAAACCTGTCCTTGATCCCGCATCTCCTGTCTGAGCTGTGCACTTGACTTTTATTCACATTTACAGGGATTCGGCATGGTTGTGAGTCGAACAAACAATGGACAACGACGGTCAAGCTGATTGGAACCAGCGTGAAAGCTCTCCCAAATAGGCCCACATGCAACTCAGGAGGCCCATTAGGCCTAACAGAACTCCCCAATGGAGCAAAAGAGGTTTTCCCAATCGCGCTTGATGTACAACTTTTCAAGCATTCATATATTTCATGACTTAGCTGACGTAATCCGCAGCTAAGGAGATAGGGATAATCCTCGCCGTTCGAGCAAAAAGCCGTCCAAAGTGCGAAGAATGATAGCCTACCCTCTGCCTGAAAGCGGCTCTAATTCCTGTACAAAGTGATGTCATTTCGTTCCTATGCCAAAACAGAGGGAAGGCATGGAACGAAACGATTTTTCGAGGTAAATACCTCCAAAAACCAACTAAGAGGATCAGCACCTACACGTCGAATCATAGCCGAGAATGGGGCTAGCGTGAAGCGTTCTTTCCCCCTTTGCGTGAATCCCACACTATCTAGAATCCGCTGCTCGTGCAATTCCTCGTCGAAGGTGAACACGACGATGTCAGCGAACAAAAACAAAGTCGTCGATGAGAATATGATGAGATGATATCCCAACGACGATGTTTTTTCCTCTGAGAAAACTGAAAATACGAACGGATCGTTGTGATCGACGCGTGCAGAAAGCGTGCTGTTGCAGTGCTGCAAATCATCGCAGAGAAATCAGGCGAAATGAAAGAAACCTTGCCTCCCGTTGCCAAGGAGAAAACGAAATCCTAATAAAAACACTGAACAGGTAGGTAGACAGACGACGATGACGATTTACTAAAGAACTATACCTGGAATTCTCGTGGGGGTAAATACATACAATTTCCGGGTAAAGTCTCTAGATCGTCATCATTATAAGCAGAAAACATATTCAAAAATAGGAAAACAAGGTTGAGCCTCAAGCCTAATTAGGGATAACATGAGTACAAAGTAATTTTAATGCATAACAGGACGTATTTGATTGAAAACAGAGTCGTAGAATTGAATTGATATACATGGAAGACAGACAGATAGATAGTCAGGAAAAGGAGTAGCCAATTCTACTGCAATCCTAATTTTATTCTGAACCTACCATTGTATATTGCTTTCTCAATAGATATGTCGATCGATATAGAATACTGTCTCCCCCCCCCCCCCCGGGCTCAAAAATCTAGAAAATTTCCCGAAATTCTAAAGGAGCCTAAAAGACTGATTACCCTTTACATCCCTATTGATGCAGATAGAGTGAGTAGGTAGTCGGGGCTAGATCAAAGGACAGAAAACGGGTTTTATTTTTCTTTTGAATCTCTCCATTACCAAGAATCCTACCTCTCCATCCAACGATGGATGGAGACGTAGGATTATGAGTCTGATGATGCAAAAGAAAACTAAGAAGTATAGAAAAGAAGATGCAAATGCAAAAGAAAACTGAGAAGAATAGAGAAGAAGAAAAAATTCGGAGTACCTTTTCAAGTTTTTCTGAACATTCGGAAAGGGCATGAGAGGCAGCGATCCACTACCCAGATAATCTCTAGGGTACCCGTTTGAGGAAGGCATCCCTAGGTGTATGTTCCGGATGGTATCCTTGAACGTCTGCTTATCGAAGTCGTTCGGATGACCCTGTTAATCCCTATGTAAGACTACCGAACTCTTGTGAAGGTGCCTCAATTTGAATATGAAAACTTAAGCCCATCATTATAATAGGGAAACGGATAAGGGTGAATGGAGCCAATGGAGTGCGGCTAAACTTCACAAAAGCTAAACAAATTCTAAGGAATGCAAAAAACAAGAGATTGTTTAATCTGGTGAATATGGTAAAACACTGAAAGTGTGCAAAGCAAAGCGGTCAGAGAACGCAAAGGCGATTTTCCTATGACGTTTCGTCTGGCGCCGAATTTTTGCACTTTTCGATTAGTCAATATTTAGAAAGGGAGCTAAGTGACAAGATGAAAGATTATTCACCCATTCATTACACAATCCTTCTACTCTTCGGAAGGGGTGTCTGTTCAAGAATAAAATTGATCTGATATTGTAAGGGTGGCAGGGAAAGCGCAGTGGCTAAAGGTACTGTTCCCTCTGCTCCTGTCGTAAGATCGCATTTCTCCCGATTAATCGAAACGCTCCGGCTTAGGCATAGCCAAAGCAGTCGGTCTAGCCTCTTTTGGAAAGCCAAAGCCACTTTTCTGCCGGTGACTCTGAACTAGCCCTTACCAAAGCTTGGGAGAATCGACTTGCAACCCCGACTGAACAAACCAGTTCGATGGCTATGCTGATGGGACAAGCTAAATTCCGATGTCGTCGAGGTCCCGAAAGGAAGTGGAATATGTGAAGCATGTCCAAACAAATTAAGTAGTCGAATGCTTAGAAGCCAATCTGGCAGAACCCCGAGGCAATTCGTTGACGTGAGCATGAAATTCCCGACTCTTGAAAGTCGTGAGGCAAAAAAAGAAACGAATTCATGCAGTCCGAGATGCGTCAACATGCATAGCTAAATTACGTGAAGAAGTGATTTTTCTCAAAAGTTCGACCTCCTTTCCCGGTTTGGGCTGAAGTTCCTCCCACTCACAGGCGTCCTTTCCATGATTTTGCAAGGAGATCTTTAGCGGCTGTATAGGGTTCGGTCAAACATTGACCTTTCTTAATGAGCCTTTTATGGCACTTTCTGGAAGGAAGAATCATGACCTTTAGAGGGCGTGGAACTTGCACCCTGCATCTTGCATTTGAAATCTTAAATCAGCCAATTTGAGTCACTTAAGTGGGACAGAAAATAAAATTTTATGATCTGGACAACGGAGACGGTAAGCAGCGAAATAGGAGTGGATGGGACACAAAGTCTCTTGTCTGATGTGTCTTATCGAGAGCATTGAATAACCCAAAAGAGAGTGGCGCCGTTTCGAGAAAAACGAATTCCGAGGAACACTGAAAGGGCTGAGAAGAGATGAAAGAATTAAGAGCTAATGCAAAGAGAACTTTGCAAGACAAAAAGGGTTGCAGAAAGAAGTCCCCAAGAAGATTGACAACAAAATGGCCGACCGTATCCCAGCTTTTAGCTGGCGACGAATTATTGCGGTAAGACGACGAAAAGTGATAAGAGGGAAATGTTTCTAAGACAATGGTCTCCATATGACTCCAGCAGTGCAGAAGGTCGAAAAGGACGTGACATATTAACAGTTTTCTTGATTCAGAATTGCAGTCAACCAAGCAGAGGCCTGGTAGAGCCCCGGAAGTCAAGTTCGTCGGTTTCTCAGGAACTTCCCATCTTCAAGTTTTTATCCTCCCACACCTACACTGGTACTAAGAGGGTAATGGAGGGTAAAAAAGCTCGATCAGCTTCGAAAGGGATGGATCCCAAGTTTGAAACCCATACCCCTTACGCGGTATGCAGTACAGCCCACACTAGTTACACCCCCCCCCACACCCCACCATTATCCCATCCATTTGAGTACGGT
>UZAF01019796.1:0-21643 GCA_900617895.1 Haemonchus placei | reverse complement strand
CTCGGCAGGGATCGAACTCGCACTCCCTCTAAGTGCAGACGTGAGCCTGCACTCCTATCCACTCGGCTATCCCTCCCTGCAGTCTTGACTGCACATTTACCACAAATAGACTGGGTCATCTCCTTCAGAAGTTTGCAAGCTTTTTTTTCGAAGAAAATGGTCAGAAAAGAAAAGGAGGCGAGAAGCTTATATTCTGGTATTTAGTCGAACAGCTCCATCCTTGTCTCAAGCAGTTGTTAGAGCGATTACCACTGACACGTTTCATTGAGTGTACAAAATAGTTGAAGTCGCACGATTGTAGTTCGAGAGAATATGGTGTTTGAAACCAGGTTTCGATATTTTTTGAAAAACTGCCGCACAATCCGTGGGGATGGCATGGTCGTTAGCGATGATCGTCTTCTTGTAAGTGTGTGATGTTATCCGATTGGCAATATCATCGTCGGCAAACTGGTGATACCCTCAACAACGAAAGTATTTTATTGGACGTAGAGTCGTCCAAGCGTCATCTTTAGAATGCTTAAGTCGTGATGAGCGTCTTAGATGCGCTTCGTGAGCCTGTTGCTTCATCTGCATTCATCCAGATCCGGCTCTTGTCTTTTTTTGGGCTCAGCATGGTAAACTCACCAATATTTCGTTTGTAGCCTATGTTCCTTTAAAAATGACGAGTGAACTCCATGGCGGCGAAGATTGCTGTCGCAGGCGTGACTTCGGTTTTGAACTGCTGCTACTGTGAGGAACTGAGGTATCTATAGACACATTTCTCTGGCTGTCTTCAAAATTTGGACACAATTCACCATCGTCAGCGGGTATGTCATCTCTTGGGCAAGTTCGACAATAGTTGAGTCTCACCGCTCAGCCATTCGACTCATCATTCAGCTTCATTTCATCTACCTTCTCGTCGTGGGCAGAGTTAACTTTTGGGAACAACCTCCACCTTTCCTTGTTTCCGTTCTCCCTTCCGTAATTATTAGCGCATATTTTTCGAAATACGCTTAGAGAATACCGTGCCTTGCAAACATTGGTCCAGGTCATGATGAATTTGAGCATTGTGTTTCCCGTCTACGACGCCATATCTACAAACTCCGCTGATTTTTGCACTCACATTTCTTTTCAAATTTTTTCTGCGGCAATAATGAAATGAACTGCGAAGTTGAACAGTGACCTATCTAGCTGTACTAGCTTCACATCAAGAAATGCCGTCGGAGCCATCTTCTCTTTTCGTTCCAATCCTTCAAAGGTCTGCGCGCTTTTGAATGAGCGACCTAATACTACAATCAGGTGGAGATCGTGGTATATTCAAACCGCTTACAACAGGTTTTGAAAGGGCAGTGTTGTGGTTGAAGTCTGATTTTTCAATGAACTCTCTGTTCATTTTCTATGACCGCAACGAAAATCGTCTTCTCTTATGAGCTATTTAGTGAGACAAATGATAGTAAACAACCCTTCTAGATGTTCTGCGTCAGCGCTACGCTCAATCTGTACACGTCTTTATTACTGGTTTACAGGTAATTGAAATCGACAAACTTGTCGAATATATGACATCGTTCGAGTTCACTATTACCGAACACCTAATCAACGAATTACGGAAGAAGCATCAGGTCAGTAATAGTAACAGTGTAATTGAAGTCACAGTGACTATAAAAAATGAAGGAGCATCAGGTGCTACGATTTATTCGATTTATATAGTTATTGCTACTTCTATTCCTCCAACCATAGTTATTCGTCGTGATTATGCTCAGTTCTAGGCAATTTTAATGGCCGATCAAGGTATGATTGTGAACACGTCCACGGACACAAACTTACCTAAGCAAAAAGTTCAACGCCGAAAACTAACACGTTCTAAGAGCATCATCCAACAAATCTTCCACTCGAAAGCGGTCTGTCAGCATTTTCGAGTTGTTTTAAGAGCGGTCACATTTTTGTTTCCATTTCCGCACTATATATATTTATTTATTACATGAGATACCTCATGTGATAGAGAAAGAAGAAAGAAAAAGTAATAACTTCAACGACAATATGGCACCGAGTTTAAATGCAACATAAGAATGTCTGCCAGCGTGAGGCAGTCTGTTATAGAGGTATGCTGTGGAATGATGACAATAAAAAACGGCAACTGAAGGATACAACTAATAGGAATATAAGAAAATTAAGCATAAAGGACAAGAGTCGTAACCACTAGGAAGTCATCCGACGTCTAGGTTTTCATCAAGATACTTCTTAAAAGCCTCAAAGCTAACGGGGACGCTTTTCTTTCTGCTCAACTTAAGATAATAGGCGTAGGCGCGATTAATGAAAAACCGAGACCTACAGTTGTGTTTTGCTCTGGGGAGAAGCAGTTTAGTTCCACCTCTGGTAGTGGATGTTCTAACACTACAAAAAGTAGACAGATCCAATGAGGAACGCCCAAATAGAATTTTATGGAGAAGAAGCAAATCAAATTTGTGTCTGCGCCAGCAGAGAGAGCGGAGGCCAAAGTTAATATTCCTTTCCGCAGCAGAGGGGATGGTGTCGTAGAGAAACCCAATGACTCTAATCATAAGTTTTCTTGTGAAACTGTTCTGAACCTTTTCAATTTTATCGATCGCCTTACGTTTGTAGGGATTAAAAATAACAGTACCGTATTCCATTAGTGGTCTCACGTATGACTTGTAAGCCAACAGGAAAATGCTAGGGTTCTTAGTTGTCAGGGCTCTAAAAATTCTGGAGACAACCTGCAGAGCTTTACAAGATATCCTGTCACAATGGTTGTCAAAGCTCAAATCAGGTGTCATTAAGAACCCAAGATCAACGATGCTATCAACCTTTTCAATTACTGCACCATCAATATAGTAGGAGGGATCACCAGGAACGAGAGTGGAGCGGTTCTGGAAGCGTATAAATTTAGTTTTCTCTTTAGACAATGGCAGGCACCAGTCCTGAGACCATGTAGAAGTAAGGTCGAGGGCATGTTGGAGAGTATCACAATCCTCAGGAGAGGTTATTTGCTTATAGATTTTTATATCATCGGCGAAGGCCACACTCTTCACACCACAGGATGCGATTAAATTAGGCAATTCATGCACGTAAATATTGAAAAGTACTGGCGAGAGAACGCCACCCTGAGGTACTCCACTTAAAACGGATCGAGGTCTGGAAAAGCTTGAATTAAGACGAACCACGAACCAGCGATCCGAAAGAAAAGCTCTGATCCATGAAACGATGCGTGGATGTATGCCCACAGTCACTAGCTTACACAACAGCTTCTCGTGAGGCACACGGTCGAACGCCTTAGAGAAATCGAGATAGATAGCGTCTGCACACGTCCCACTATCTAAGTAGGAAGTCAGGTCATTCAGTGTAGAAAGCATAGCAGTAACCGTTGACTTTCCTTTCTGAAACCCATGTTGGCTGGGGGGAATGATGCGATGAGCTTGCAGGTGAGCCTCAATTCTCTTTTTCAGAATCTTTTCAAAAAGTCGGGCAAATATTGATGTAATACTGATCGGTCGATAGTTGCTCGGAGAAGTTGAGGGAGCTTTTTTGAGAACCGGAGTAACGAGCGACAACTTCCACATGGCAGGGACTTCAGATCGCATGAACCTAAGATTGAACAAATGTTCGAACGGCCTAGCAATAACATGAGCGACACCTTTAATGAAAGAAAGAGGTATGCAATCAACCGTGATTGAATAGGATGAAGGCCATTTATGAAGCAGATCATAGATTTCCTCTGCGTTGAACCAGACTGAATCAGACATGATGGGAACTTGCAAAACCACTGACAACGTGGAATCAGGATAAGCTGAATTGTTACTTCGAACAAATGACTGTTCAAAAACATTTGCAAGGACTTCAACTTTACTCTGATCTGTAACAGCAACGGAGCCGTCCATGGCAACCAGCTTAGGGACGGCAGCCTATGATTTCAATCTTGAATTGAGGAGGCCGAAGAACGCGCCCCTATCATTACTACGAATTACTTTCAATTCAACGCTGTTGTTGAATTTCCAAAGCTTCTTTGTAAAACGATTATTAATTCTATGGTATGTAGCCCAATCCACAGCTTCACCTGTAGTTGTGGCTTTGTCCCATGCGACCGCTCTTCTGATAGAAAGAAAGTAAAGATATGGAGGAAGATAAGATTTATGGGCTGGAACCTTAATGAGGGGGACGTACATTTCAATAGCGTGATGCAAAATGGCAAGAAATAGTTCATACTTTTCATTGACTGCACTTGCAGCATTAAGTGAACCCAACCAGACCACTCCACTCAAATAGGAACAAATAACATCGTAGTTTGCGTCTTTGAAATTACGTTTGAACACCATCATCGATGGCGGGGTAGTAATACTGACCGAAAATCTGAGGGAGCAGTGGTCGCTGGAGCCAATAGGGGGGCCAACTTTCAAGTCACATATCAAGGTTTCATCGTTACACAGAATAAGGTCTAGTATATGGGTACCCCGAGTGCCTTTTCTCACTAACTGGTGCAAGGAATGAGAATAGCACATATCCAAGAAAGAGTTAGAGATAGACGAGGTAGCAACGGGAGTATCAGACCAGGTAATGTCCGGCAAATTGAAGTCACCACAGATAAGACAATTACCGCCAAACGAGACAATGTCACTGATCGCCTTAATCATTTGTTCTGTTTGTCTGGTGGGGCAATTCGGAGCTCTGTAGAAAACCACCATACGAAGAGGATTATCATTAGTAATCAAATCACAGCACAAAATTCCGTATCCGTTCAGAACAGATTCAGCAAAAACCATATTAGAGCAAAAGGATTTACGAAGAAAAACTGCCACGCCACCCCCTTTCTTGCTTTTGCGATCACATCTAAAGATTTCGTATTGAGACGAGCGACTACCCAGAAGTGACAAAATATCCACTTCAGGCAAAAGCCAAGTTTCCACAAGGGCGACAATGTCATAGTGGTGGAAGTCAAGCAGCGAAAGGAAAGCGTACCTGTTCTTGGACAATGATCGAATATTAGCGAATAAAAAAGAAACACTTCTATCAATAGGCCGACGAGGAATTCCTAGTTTGACATCGCATCAGGATAACTAGGTTCAGGATTGACTGAGAGAGAGTCATTACAAACACCAGTATCGACATTATCTGTGCCATGATTGTTGAGAGTAGACTGAGTTGAGGAAGCATTAAAGCCATTTTTGCGAGTTTCCCGTTCAACACGACGCCTTTCTCTTTCCAATTTGGAGAGAGAAGGACGTATATAGAGGCCAGAGACCCCATAGTGCCTCAAACGGGAAGCGCGCTTAAGTACTTGCCTAGCGAAGAATGATGCCGGGAGCAGAACCTTAAGTAGTCTAGGATGTGACATGTTGTAACGACCTAGACGGTAGACAGCGAGAGGAAAACAATCAATCGATAAATATTGAAGGATATCTCTTACACGTTGAACATCATGGTAAACTCTTGCAGAAGATAAGGTAGAATTGCTTTCAGTAATACCAGTAATTATGATAGAACGCCTACGCTCTACCTCTTCGTAGGAGATATAAACATCATAAGGAGAGGTTTGACTAATGGGCTGAACAGATTCAGTACGAGAAACAATAGCATTCGGAGTGACAGTACCTATATCTGAGAGCTGCTTCCTCAAGTTAAAATTTTCCTGCCTCAAAGATTTAACTTCTTCACTGAGCTCACGACAGAGTTGCACTATGGCTTGGGTTCGTTTTCTGTCATCAATGAGATATGACAGCACCATCCTCAAATGTAAAGGTAGCGACTCGTCTTGTTGAAGAGCAGACATGTGTTTCTCTAGATCAGGCATAGGCGTGGGCGAACATTCAAGATCCGTACAATGTCGTTTTTGCGCACCCTTACGCTGGACCTGAACGAGAGAGGCGGCCAGGGGAGTATCCATTATGATTTACCTAGCAAAGAACTCGAAAGACCTTAAAAGGTGGCTCAACAGAAGGGAATCCAAAATTAACCACCCGGCCACAAGGCGGTTCAGAGATCAAACGTGATATCAATAGTCAATAGCGCGATCGATGGCACCCGACCGCAATGAACGAAACGAACTATTTTTTCTAGTAGCCCTATTCGGCCTAGCTCGAGGGTAGTCATTCTAGTTTTCCCCACGCGAAGTTGTCCTAAGGTGTCTTTGCATTATATCTCAGCCTATGCTCAATCTAACCGTGACCTGAGTCGTTGGGCGGAGGTGTGTTCTCTACCGCACACATAGTCCGGGTTCTAATCTCTGAATGCTACTCGCTCAGGGTAACTAAACATTCATTCCTTTAGTGTCTGTTAACGGGTAACAGGCTATCTGCAAGCATAAAAGCACTGACTTGTTCATTGACTAGTTATCGTGGCCATTGTATTACACTCGTTCACGGAATAGTAGAGGCGTTCTGGATGAGTAAGTTGCCGTAAGGCATATACGCACTCGAACGCTCACCGGTTCGCCACCACAGTTCTGCCCATAATTGTCCATCCGAGGTCAGTTGACATGATGCACTAGCTGCTGTGTAGTAAGTGAAAATTTGACCAGTTTAAAAGATACCAATCCGATCGCGCGGCTTACGCCAGACGATCCTCCTCGTATAAAAATAGCATGTTGCCTACGTCTTCTCGTCCCGTCGTCTTCTGTAGAAGAGGAGATAAAAATTCACTGTTAAACACATGCACAAACACCCGACGCACTTAGTGAGCGCCTCCCTCGTCATGAGCGAAGTTGTGCTCAACTCATGTGTGTTTAAGTGATTTGTTCTGTCCCTCCTTTTTTTAACTTGTCTGCGCGAATTCCCTGAGATTACGCTCATTTTATGCACCACCTCGCATGTGGGCGGGTCCCGTTCCTGCGACCTACCATAAGTGTTCTCATCCTGCCTCGAGGGCTCCCACCAAATTTGAACGCTCTAAGTCCAAGGAGACAGGAGTTATAAGTTTCATCTCAATTATTCACTTCACGCAAGCTACGCCCCTGTTGGTATATGTATAACACAAGTCAGATCGCCCATCTGACACCAGGCTCTCCTACTTCTCGTGTTAAGCTTGACCCGCTGCCTGCATTCGCCAAAGCTTCCAAAGCTTAGGAGCTCTCGAGCAAGAGAGCAGGAACAATTGTTCCCAACACACACACACACACACACACACACACACACACACACTGGCGGGTTATATAAGTAGGATATGCATTCCGTTCTCTCCCTTTTCGACGTTCCTTACAACAGTCATAGAAATTTAGGGTGATAATGATCCAAAACTGAAGAATGTTCGCCAAACGGAAATTCTAGTGGATTTAAAGGAATCGGTTCTTCAAATCTGCCGCTACTTCATCAACTGTGATGAGAAAATGGAAATGAACATAATCACTCAGGTGAGCCTCTTCACTATGTCATCATCTTTCCTTCTGATGTTCGTTGTACCTTTGCTTATAAATATCAAGTGTAATGCGCGGTATTTGCTCGCCAGTATGCTCCCGTTCCGCTTCCCACTTTTCCCGAATAGGCCCGCGATTGTTTGCTGCGAGCGAGTGTTGTCTTTCAGGTAACATCAGCGATAAAATAATAGTCTTTGGCGCTAATCGGTCTCACCTTTGGGACCGCGCATTCGTTTTCTATTCAGAAGCATAGTCGCTTTACGAATATGTATGTGGCGTATACACGATGGTCTGCTGATGTTTAAGTCAGTGCTCCTATCCTCCCAGACGAGTCTGGTATCAATTATACGCTCATGGAAGCCTTTTTGGGATGGGCTAGTTCCGACCAGGACCGTGCGTGCGCGATAGTGCGTGCGTTACTTGCCACCACACCACATCCACCCTCCAGGTAGTACAGTGCGTTTCATAATTATAAGGTCACCCTCGATTTTTGCGATTCTGGAGAAAGCAGCCGGAATGGAATTTTTGGTAAACACAGGAAGATTCCTCATCACAATGTACCTCCGTATTCGAATTTTTGTCGCAATATCCTTCACCTCAATTTTCATGAATTTTTCAAAGATAGTGTCGGCCTTTGCACCGTTTCATAATTATAAGGTCACCCTGAGAAAGTAAATGATTTATTAACGTTGGTGGCATATGCACAACACTTAATAATCTATAGCTCCTCCTTGTTTAAGAGCAACATCAAAGAGTCTGGGTGGCATACTAGAAACTAGGTTTCGAAGGTGTTCCTCATCGATTGCTCTCCACGCTTCGATAACTGCCCGCTTCAGCTCTTCTGTGCCCTGGAACTGACGGTTATTCGCATAAACCTGTCTGACTATTATACCCCAGATATTTTCCATCGGATTGAGATCGGGACTGCAGGCTGGCCATGGCAGGACGCTTATTTATTTGCATTGCAGCCACTCATCCGCTGCATGGCTCACATGAATGAATGAAGGCGTTTTCTTGTTGAAAGGCATAGTTGAGGTGATGGCGATGGCATAGAAAGAGTACCGGATGATGCTCCAACACGTTCTGGTAATCCTTGAAATCCATACTTCAGCTCACGACAGGTAGATCCAACACGACATCATTGCAGAATGCACCCCACACCATAGACTTCCTCCACCGAAACTGCGACGGCTGAAGTAGACTGGTTCCTTTCTCAAGGCGTCAGTACCGTTTGTTTCCGTTAGAGCCGTCTAGATTGAATATCTTTTCATCCGAAAAGACGACCTGAATAGGAATTATTCAGCTCTGTGGTGAGATTTTGATGCAGATCTACCTTAGCCCAATCTCTCCCTGGTTCATCTTTGCAAATCCGAGTCGGGCCTCTCTGTGGCGATCGGTGGTTCGTGGCACCTTCTCCATTGCTTGCCTGGTGATGTTTTCGCATCTTCTCACTGCTCTTCTGACTGTAGTTTTCGACCCAGAGAGATTTAATTCCGATTGGATCTAGTTCAAGGAGGACGTACTATTGGAAACAGTCCTCAGAATCTTCCGCTCGTCCCGGGCAGTAATCTTTCATGAGTGTCCACAGTCGGTGTTATATCTAGGGACATAAGGGCTCTCCAGAAATCTTTGAATGGACCAAGGGGATCTCCCTATTTGCCTGGAGATCGCTCGAGTACTGAGCCCACCTTCACGATGAGTCTTCTCATCAGAGGAAAGCAGATGACCACGAGCCATGTTGACAGCCAGGTTTAGAAGTGCATTTGCTACACATGCTTACCTTTATAAATATCTTTAAACACATAATTTCCTCTCTTCCATGAATAATTGTTCACTTTCTCAGGGTGACCTTATAATTATGAAACGGTGCAAAAATCGATAAACTGCTCTTAAAAAGTTCAGAAAAATGCAGCTGCGGCCAAAAAATGGAAACCTAGGTTATTCGTGCTATGGAATCCGTTCATGATGCTAGAAGAAATGTTTAGTGATTGAATTTTCTGAAAGTGCAAAATTTGAGGGTGACCTTATAATTATGAAATGCACTGTATAAGTATAAAGACCCCACACAAACCATATACATGAGAATTAGTGCGATAGCACTTGTTTGTGGCTGTATTACGTAATGTTCGTCATTCCGCGGCAGAGAAGATTGGAAGTGTTTCTCATCTCGGAAGTTTTCCGGCTGTTTTTGGTGATTTCTGCAGAGTGGTCTTGAAAGACTATTCACTTAAATTGAGTAGTTGTGGGACAAATCCTTTTCCTTTCGAAACTATCTAGAAAGATACATATGAGAGTTCTTCGCCATAATTCTTCTTCTCCTCCCTATACGATTCCATGAGTCGTCGCAGGATCTGCTGCTTTTTTTACCGGTTCCACATTATTCTATCGACATAATCTTCTGCCGTCATTAGCTTCTTCGATTTCCTTCTTGAACACGGCCGCACTTCTTTTTAGGAGCTCTTCATGGTCGCTTTCCGGTGGCTTCGTGTTCCCTTATTCCCTTACTCGTCCTCCCTTATCGGATATTTCCATGGTCTTCTCAGCACGTGTTGCAACCATCGCAGACGTTGCTCTCTCATCTTCAGCTAGACAGGAGCTGTTTCAATGACGCCCTGACGTCTTTATTTCTGATATGGTCCCATCACGTCCAACCCCAACACTCCAATTTCAGTGGAGTTTAGCTGTCCTTAATAATTTTCGCTGACGGGATAATCTTCGTGCCGTAAACCATCGTGGGCCTTACTGCACTTCAAGTTGCGTTCATTCGGGATTTCACAGCCTGGTTCATGTCAATATCAGCAATCAATTCATTCTTAAGGTGTCGGCAGTCTCGCATCTACGTGGGATGCCTTTTATATTTCGGGATTAGAAAACAAAATAAATGTTAACCTCTGATGATCGCTTTACTGCCTTTAAAAATACTCCCCATTAGAGTATAGGCACTTTTGCATGCGTCCGAACCAATTGTCGGAGCACTTTTGCCACTCTAATTGAGGTAACCCTAAAACATGCATTGTGAACGCATCAACGGCTTCTTCAGGTGTCGAAGAACGTTCGCCTCACATTTTATTTTTTACGTACGGGATAAGAAGCCACCAGGGGACTATATGGCTGATGGCTCATCAAATCGTTGTTTTGAGTGCTCAAAAATAAGGCAGGGATAGCCGAGTGGATAAGAGTGTAGGCTCACGTCTGCACTTAGGGGAATTGCGAGTTCGATCCCTGCCGAGGCAACTCCATGCCTTGCAAAATTTGCAAAAAATGGTATCGGTACCAGCGTCAGGCCAGGTTGACAGGCCGGCTGATGGAGAAACCAGTCACAACAAATATGTCTAAAGTCTCAAAGAGTATCCGTGATAAAGCTAGGACGTCACCCGGAAGTGGCGCACAGGGCCCTCGCCTGAGTTCTGTGGACAGTATGCGAGGGCTACCGAGGAGTGAACGACCTCGGCTAAAGAAGTTAGTTCGAATAGGGACTCTAAATGTGGGTTCGCTTACTGGAAAGTCCCGCGAAGTCGCCGATCTTATGAAGCGCAGGAACATCCATGTCCTATGCCTTCAGGAGACCCGCTGGAAGGGAGCAAAGGCCAGAGAAATTGGAGAGGGTGTCAAACTCTTCTACAACGGAGATGACACTAAACGAAATGGTGTGGCTGTAGCAGTGGCAAACTCCCTGAAAGNCAGAAATGAAGACGTCAGGACGGCTATGCAAACAGCTCCAATTCAACTGAAGATGAGAGAGCAGCGCCTGCGATGGTTCGGGCATGTACTAAGAAGACCACAGAGCCATCCAGTAAGGGAAGCAATGGAATTCGAGGCTCAAGGCAAGCGACCACGAGGAGCCCCAAAGAAGAGATGGCGGGACGTGATCAAGAAGGACCTCGTCGAAGCCAAGGTGACGGCAGAAGATGCCTTAGATAGAATGAAATGGAGACGGCTGACAAGAACAGCGGACCCTGCGACGGCGCGGGATTAACGCTAGGGAGAAGAAGAAGAAGAAGAAGTGCTCAAAAATGCAGTTGTTTGAGCCGATGTGTGGGAGCTCGCATTATCGTGGTGAAAAGTGATCCGTCTTCGGCAGTTGGTTTTCCTGATTTTTTGGAAGACAACTGGCAACCAATGGTTGTATACCACTCAGGATTGACTGTTCTGCTTGTTCTTGTGGTACGGTTGCGACATGTCCAGTTTTTCCTGAAAAAAGGTGATCATTTATTAGGAAGTGCTTCGTGCGCGGACAGCCTTTGTTGGATTTGGCTCATCTTGAAATGCCCACACGGTCGACTGCTCTTTACTTTCGGGCTCATACGCGTAAACCCATGATCCATCACCTGTCGCGATGTCATAGACGTGTTTCGAAGCATCCCGATCGTATTTTTTGAGCATTTCTTTCGATTAATCGACACAAGCCTTTTTTCGAGCGATTGTGGGATCCGACGTGAAAAAATTTTCTTGACAGTTAAATGCTCATGCAATATTGAATGTATGCTAGTCCCACAAGTGCCTAGGGTTGTCCCAATCTCATGATAGGTCACATGACGAACTTGCAATATTAGTTTGCGCCCAGCATCAATGTTTTCCGGAAGAACAACTGATTTTGGAGACCTCCACGAAATTTCCACCGCCAAAGGGGAAGGGAGAGGTTAAGCGAATTTTTTTAAGTTAGTGTAAACAACACAAGGAGCGCTCATATATCAAAACGTTCTGAGTAAGTACAACCTCAAAAAAGTCAAACTTTACGATAGAGCTGTGAGTTGTCAGATTGCGTTACTAGGGTCGCTCAATCCCGAAATATAAAAGGCAAGCCTCGTATGTCTTGAGGACTTCCGCAAGAACGTCTAGATTAAGTTTGTGCACTTTCCGGAGAAAAGGAGTTTGGTCTTCTCCACGTTTTGTACGATCCCATTCTCTCTTAATACGTTCTGTCAATTCTGCAGCTTGCGCTGGTGTTGTTGCCGTAGTCCCGTAGTCAGAACGATGTCATCAGTGTAGGGGTCTTCAGCGGTTCAAACGTGAGTTCTTTTTTGATGATGTCCATTGTACGGAGTGAAAGAACAGGCCGTAGTTGATCCTTGATGTTCACTAACAAAGACACCTAGTGCTTTACTTAGGTCGTGTGCAGTGCGTGTTATTGTCATGTAATTGTCGTACATGTCCTTGACCAGGGAGATCATGTGTTCTAGAACGTTTCGTTATCGGACCGCTCCCAAAAGGACTAGTCGTGGGAAGCGGTCGAATGCCTTTTCCACTTCGGGAAGGCTGGCCAGCCGCGCCTACGCTTTTCACGATACCTACCAATTACTTGTCTAACTATGAGGAAGGCCTCAGCTGTAAACTTCTCTGGCATGAAGCCAATCTGCTCCCGTGGGATCGGGGCCTGTTCACTCGGATTGAGTCGACCACCGCGCGTAAACTTGAATCGTGTAGGAAGTCAACCAGGTCCCAGGGTAGTTTGAACGCTCCACCGCCTTCTGTTCCTGCTTGAGGAATTGAACAAAGTATCGCTCCTCCACACATCATTATCATCGATACTTTCTTCCTTAAATGGTCCCGATATTCAGGAGTCGGCTGAACCACTTTATTCTTGCCCTCCGAGCGCCCTCCATGTCTCGATTAGTACTTTATCCGGGCCAGTTTTCTTTACAATCTTCATCTTTCCTGTTGCTCTCCTCATCCTCTGTCCAAGGTTCGATGGGGCTAGCCATCACCTCTAATTGTGGGCTGTTCTTACAGTGACTTCCTCGTTCAGGAGTCTGCCGAATTATTCGTTCCATTTACGCCTAACTTCAACAGGCTTCCATAGGATTGCACTCCTGCTGTCCTTACGGATCTCACTGCTCGGATTTCCTGTGTAACCGGTGCCGCGCTTTTGCCGGCCGGATGACAAACTTCTCTCTTTCTAAAAAATCGAGTTTCTGGTACAAGGCGTCCATGTCGTATTATAAGCCTTTGCTACAGCAACTTGAGAGACACTCGGGAACCGTAGGCAGCTAGGTCTTCTGGAATTTGCGCTCTCTATCAGCGATTGTAGGCTCTTTCTTCTGCGTCACAACTCGCTGATCCTCGGAAATATGCTTTCTTGTTTCTCGATACACACATGAAGTTCCCCCCAACGTTTTCCTTGCGCATAGTAGGATGACTTTTACGGTCTTGCTCCAGGCCTACTGAATCGGCTCTTCGGGATCTGATAGTCCAGTTCCAGTACCTTTTACCTGAGGTGTGCTTTTTCAGCTCAGTACAGGTTTCTCCGTTTTTCTGGTCCGCTCTTGCCACTTGAATTTTTGGAAAGCTCGATGGCTATGTCTGCAAGGTGAAGCCTGTGCTGTTAAGCCAAATCTGCGCCAGGCAGTACCTTTGAATTTTTGAAAGGATAATATACCACGAATCGTGGTCAGTGTCCATTTGCTTTTCAGAACACTCGCTATGGTGAAAAGGTGTCCTTGCGACACTGGTCATCTTCAACGATCAGATATAGTTCATCTTTTTCGATTTCGGGGCATAGTCGGGCTTGTGATACATACACGGATATTGTTTTCCAATGGCCTCTTTCGTGTCTGTCCTCACAATTTGACCGCTGGTTTTGTTGACAGCGGAGATAGTCTTCGAGGAGTACCGCTATTGCCATGGCTGTTCCCTACGGGTGCCCCCACATAGTTCCCAAAGTATTACGTTGCGCCTCCACTAGTGCGTTGGTTCTGCTGCCCTCTCTGTCACACTATATTCAACTGAACCAATATCGAATGTACTGATTAAAATATTGTTACAATTGAAATTTAAGAAATACAATTAGCTTGACCGAAAAAGTAAACTACATGTGGACATGAAATATGCAACCTCAGATGACGACTTACATTGGTCCGCATGGTTCAGAGACGGAACAAACTAATTTTCGTTTATTCTCTGGCATACAAACTTATCATTTTCCTTTCCATTGAAGGCGGCGAAGGTCAAAGTAATTATGGCTGAAAAAAAATTCATAACTTTGTGGAAACACTCGCTGTCTCCATTCACCTGGAAGGAAACACGTTGTTGTTAGAGACTTAACGTCTCCGTCTTTTCAAACGTTGCAGAAATATGTCAGATAAATCACTTATAATGCTAAAACAGTTTTGAAGCATTTGGAATGATTTCGATTTCTTACATTTTGTTTTGTGGTCTCGAATATGCAGTTGTAATAGTAATATGTAGTGATAATAATATATGGTTTACAATTCGTAGAATCTATACTATCGCAGCTGGGTTTAGCGGAGACTCAAGTAGTCTACCGTTAGATAGGTCATGCCACAGACTAGTGATTGGGGGTACGAAGATTCTGAATTGGAACCGAATCTCCTCTCCCCACCACTTCGCTCGGTGTTTCGTCCGTTAAAATAGGGCTTGATACCTCCTCCGAATTTTTGACTTTTGCTCCTTTCTAGCTTGTTTCCTGAAGGCGTAAGACGTGGAGTTCCTGCGCATCATTGGATCAGCAACCTCTCGAGACTACTCAGGAAGCGGTCCCACGTTCGGAGTGTTTCAATCCTAATCATTTCGATGTGGATGATTCTCGGTAGCTCCCGCATACTCTCCAACTCAGAGACCTTTGCCGCTTTTTCGGTTTACAGCCAAACTCTATAATTGGTTTCATTTAGGCTCTAGATATGCGTTGAGACTGGGCTTCTCTATCAGTCGACCTGCCCAAGTGGGCCCAACGCTGGTGCCGCTACGATTTTTCCAAGGCTTTAGGCAATGATCGAACACCCGCTTTTAATAAGAATAAGTGCATACGCGAGCCCACACTTTCACCCACTTGGCTATTAGTGTTTCTCCACCATAGTATGATATCTTTTTCGGTGGGATGGAAAGGCGATTATTTGTGCTGGGTGTTATGATCGTAAATCATTTAAAAAATCGATGTTGATCTTGCTTGAAACTCCCACAAGGTTGTTTTAAAATTCATATCGCCTTCTCCAGAACCTGAAAGTGGATCAAAACAATTTGCGGGTATTAGATCAAAGGTCTCCACAACCCTACAGAATTTGGAGATCCCCCAGAGCACCACGTAACCCAAAGGAGGAGCACTCACCGTCACTTCGTGGATCCTCGAAATCACACAGCAACCGATAGTGGGACCAGGTCAGCTGGGCTTGATCTTCATCGGAATCTTTGTGGGAAGGCCAACCTTATATAAGGCCTCAGTTCCCGCGTAATTGTTAGGCATTCCTCCCTTCGGTTCATTTTTGGATTGGTGGCCTGTATCCAAAATGCCTCGAGGGAATTGCGCACGCACAATTGCGGTTCCTGGGCCACGACCGCCTCCGTTATGATTTTGAACACGGTGGGTTCCTAAGGCGGTGGACTCTCTCGATCGATTCATGCCATCTAGGTGTTCCTTAATTCTTACGTGGAGTGGTCTTGTCGTTTCACCAATATACTCATCACCACAATCACGGCAAGTAATTCTGTAGACCACCCCAGACATGTTACAATCACCTTCCCTTCCAGCTGGACAAACCACACAGTTTGAGGTTGTACATAGGCGATCGTATAGCCTGTACCGAACCAGGCGCTTCTTTTGATTGAAGGGTGGTACATTTACAATAGAATTAAATTTTCCAAACCTGCCCTCTTGAGACATTTTCTGATGGCGGCGCTGACTTCATCAGAGATAAATAGCAGCACGAAGGGAACTATCCCCTCCATGAAGGTACTCCATGTCTCCGTTCCGCGCCACTGGACAAAACTTTGTGGGTGGTTGGGGAAATGCAGTAACCATTTAGCTGAGCAATGTCGCGTGCCATTTCCAACGATTCTTTTCGCTCATCCTCTCCGGTACAGACCTTCGCGGCGGTTCGGAACATGTTCCTTACAACGGCTCGTTTTGTCTGGAGAGGATGAGCCGAGCGACAATGGACGACGATGTTTTTATTGCTTGGTTTTCTGTACCACTTCGTAGCAACCACATCGCCCTGCAACTTTACTTGAACGTTTAAGGAAACAAGTCAATCTCCGGTAGGTTTTTCCCGTGTTAGCTTGATGTGCTCCGACTGTGTGTTGTTTTTGTACCCATTTATGGTAAGTAAGGTAATCTACAACACAATGGGACGGATTGATGCACTTATGAGAATGGCAATCGTTTTAGGTGTCGAGTACCTACCTACACATAACGCTTCACATCACGTTCGAGGGAAGTAAGCTTATGAAGTGAATTTTTGCGTGTCCAATAATCAGTTTTACAACCGGAATTACCAAACGGTCATATTAAAATTAGAACGTCGAACGGACGCAATGATTGCCACGGCAGCCGTGTTCTGTGAAAAGTGCAATCGTTATGGTAATAGATTGTTGTATCGCCGTTCGGAAACTATAGCATCATCATGAGCTCTTGCCGTGTGAGTGAACACTCAGGGCTGAACCCACGATCCACTTTGGGCTGTACTTTTTTGAACACGGAATACGCACCAGTATCACTTTTTAGTTTTTACCCATTTTAGGCCGATTATAGCCCGGAGTCGCATGCGCACGATATCGATAACTTTCTCGCCGGGCGTCGAGAAGGCCATAAACGGGCTCGAGCATTGCTTGACTTCGCTCGTCAAGATGAAGACGAGCTAGGTTTTCGGTAAGCGGTCATGCCGGGCTTATACTGCATGTGCTTCTCTGCTAACTTTTACCAGCAGTGTTCGATAATGTTTAGTGGTTGCTCTTCGTTCTACGCCAATGCGATACTTTCGCTTGAGCGGGGTTTAAAATGCTGCGACTATCGCAATCAGTGACCTTAAAGGTTCTCGTCAGGTCCCTCTTGACTACTTTCGGTTGTAGATATGAATGAGGAAAACAAGAATAACAATATGTAGAAGTGAGCGTTTCATCATAAAGAAAAAATTGGACCATCGGCTGCCGACTGAATAGCAAAGCCAGAAGTTATGGTCTTGCCGTGATCAGCTTAGTTGTACAGCCGCAGTGACCTTGTTTCGACGGTGTGATGGTTGGACGTGGTGGGCCCAGCCGCTACACTTCACTTTATTGGATTTTTAAGCATTCACTCTCCTACGTTAATGGAGCAGCACATGTTTCCGAATAAGATTTCCGTTTTTAGTTACTCAAAAATAGAGCATTCAGGAAAAACGATCTTATTACAATAATATGCGAAAAAGACGAACACTGTTGGGTCGGCGAAGTAAACGGCCTTCGTGGATGGTTTCCTGCAAAGTTCGTAGAGGTATTCTTTTTTTTTTGAAGAATGCATTTCCTAGCGGCAAGCGTAGCAATGTTTACGATGAGGCAACCATGTTTGTTCGATATTGTTATATTCTTGTGCTGTGCGATCTTTATACTCACTAACACTTATACTTATACCGCTGGTCTTCACTCATGTGCGAGCACCAGCGACAGAGCATTCGCTTCCCTCTTCCGCGATCGCCATCCACGGTAGACTCAGAATTCGACGAAGATGGCGATGTGAGGAGTCGTTCAACCGCTTGGCAGCTGTTTCACGTGATCGACCAGCACATCGCCCCATCTCGCACAGGCCCACCCTTAGATCGTGAGAATCCTATGGGTTCCCGCTCGACTATTCTTCTTGTCCATCTGTCATCATCTCTTCTCATTATATGACCGGCCCACCGGAATGTTGCGTTCCTCATGTATTCCACCGGATCGCAGAGACGAGACAGTCTGCGCATATCGGAGCTGCGGAGTCCGGCTCGATATTGAATGAGCCGGTTGAACCTCAAAAGACAACGCTCGAGCGCTCTATGACTTGTACTCAAGCCCTTGACGTGGTCACCCAAGTGTCCGACCCGTAACAGAGCGTAGGAAGAACTGGAGAATCGAACAGATTAGTGCGAAGCTCCGGGTTAGCCAGATGGTCGGTGACCCCTTTCAGAGGCGCGAAAGCTGCCTACGCTGCTTTCTGCCGTCTATCTCGCCAGTTTTCCCTCATGTTGTTGTCAATATTCATGGAACGCCCGGGATAGAACATTAACGTCGATGTTACACCTATCGAGAGACCGAGGGCGAGGTCTCCTTGATAGGTGTACCATCGATCTTAACTTGACCTTCGTCGGCCCAAGCATTCTTCATGAACTGTGTCTTTGTTTNNGTTGATCCGCAGCCCCACCTTCTTTCCTGCATTATTAAGTTCAGCAAGCATAGTCTCAGCTTCCGCAGTGGTGCTTGAAAAGAGAGCGGTGTCGTCCGCAGAGCGGAGATTTGAACGGAACCGTCCATCTACACGAATGCCCTTTTCCTCCCAGTCTAGCGACTTCATAACCCCCTGCAGCGGGGGTGTGAACAGCTTCGGTCGCCTTGTCTCACACTCTTAACTACGGAAATGGGGAGAGGTCGTTGGAACAGCTTGATCGTCGCGCTGCAGCTCGTGTTCTTATGTAGGGAGGCTCCACTCTTTGATCGACCAGTCCTGACAGAGCCACGTTCGTTTTGACGCTGTCAGAAGCTTTTCCATAGTCAACAAAGAAAAGCACAAGAGGCATTCGGAATTCTCGGCACACTTCGATCGCCACTGCGACCGCTTGGATGTGCTCTAAGCAGCTGAAACCCTTCCGGAATCCGGCCTGCTCTACAGGTCGAGTCTCACCCAACGTTGCGATATGCGGGTCAGAATGATCTTCGTGAACAGCTTGTAAAGCACATTCAACAAGCTTATTGGGCGGTAGTTGCGAAGACCAGCCCGGTCTCATTCCTTGTGAAGAATGACCATCTGCGAAGTCCTTCACTGGTTAGGGATCTTCTCCTTCTGGAGGTAGGATGTCATGTGTGTTGCAAGAAGCACATGAAGTTTGTAGCCATCTGCACAGAGTAGGTCGGCTGAGATCTTGTGGGGGCCTGGAGTTGTGCCCCTTCTCATGCTCGCAATTGCAGCTCTCACCTCCGAAGGAAAGATCCGAGGGGCTGTTCCGCCAGTGGGGTATTTTGGTTTTCGTACGTGTGTCGTGGTTCGGTACAGGTTGGTTGTAAGCATTCCGTCCTCCTTCTTCAAAAACAAAGGTGGAATGCTGTGGTCTTGGAGATTCCGATGGCATTTTCTTAGACTAGTTCTGCTCAAGGTTGACTCCAGTAGTCTCCTCTCCCCGTATAGCTTAGGGTCTCGCCGCATTGCCTGTCTGCGGCTGATATTCGCTTACAGCTCTCAAGATGTGTGGGGTTCTAGTCAAGACTCAAGTTTCTTGTCCTGAGAAGATCCTTCTCGCATCTGAAATGCACCTGAAATGCGAGCGGAGGTATCCACTCGAAGGAATTTGGCCTCTTCAGCACAAGTGAGGAGACCCCGAACCAGCGCGTCGTAGTCCTCGCTCGGGTCATCCAAGATCCGCCATTCATATCGGGGAAGGCTTTGTTCAGAACATCTCCGTCGTGCATAACATGCTTCGAGTTCTTTGCGCGATGCTGAGAGATCTTTTCCAGCTTGTGACTGAATCTGATCTTAGCGCGGAGTCGATGAGCAGAACCACTGCAGAAAGATGGTACCACACCACATCCAGTTAGCACCACCTTCTGTTTGTTAATATGTAGTCCAGTTCAGCATGTGTTATACCGTTTGGAAACTCCCATGTCCAGCGGGGATGTGCCTTCTTCTGGAAGAAAGAGTTTCCGTGAAGGAGTCGAGCCGCGGGCAGGAGTCCAGCTAGACGGTTTTCATTCTCGTTCCTGTCCCCTATTCCAAATTTTCCAATCCTGAACTCCTCCTTTTGTGCTGCGCCAAGACTAGCTTGAAATACTGTAGAAGGACTTTTCGTTGTGGATTATTTCCTCAATTTGGTCGTAACACGCATCGAGCTCTACTTCGACAGCTGTAGAGTGTGGAGAGTAGCAGTGACGATAGAGATCTTTAGGTGCGTATGTCGTAGGCATAGGATGGCAAAGCGAGGAGACAGGACCTTGTGAGAATCGACGAGATGAACGACAGATGAGTGCAGGGCGAAATCAACGCCGCCGACATTTCGCGATGGAAGCTTTCCACCACGAATGATAACGGTTCCATCATTCATTCGTCGTACGTCGGTCCTTCTGCTCTTGGTTTCTTGCAGCGCGATCACATGGTAATTAGTGTGACTAGCCGCATCGAGGAGCTCGTGGAGAGCGGCGTTGGAAGAGACTGTTCTCGCGTTGTAAGTGTAAAGTAGGAAGCAGTCTCCGTGTCGTGTGGAGGGAGTGCTGTCATCGTCCGAAATCCAAGGTGTCCTGTGCAACCGGAGATTTCTTCGCTTCTCATCGGTCGCCATACCGTTAGACGCCGAAGACAGTTGGGCCCAGTCTGCGGGGTACTAGGACTATTTATCACTGTTTTTGCAAGCTTGTTTCTTGGATTCTCAACACTGCATTGCCAGGGCCAGCGCTGGGTCTTCATATTTGTGGCTGTAGCCACTCTGGATCAGAGGGAGCTAAGGTGGCCTACTCTTAGTCGTTCAAACATGCAGTTCCGTTCAACTATTATACAGACATTTATATAAATAGTATTTAAAAATGATGAAGGCTCCAACGCAAAACTCCGTCGAGCAGAAGGAAATTCAAGCGAGTTTTCGGACCATACAAGCCGACATCCGATGGTAGTGACGAAAGCGTGTGGCAAGGCGACGGGAAGCCTCCTCTTCGATAGGCTGATATTTCCTGAGCGAGTCCTAGTCCTCAATCCAGAACGCGATGATTTTTTCCAGAACGAGGGGCTCAAGCGAGGGGGCCGCCATCCCTCCAGTTCCTCGCACATCTACCTAACCACAGCTTCGAACGCTAAGCGGCAAGTCGGTCAAGATAAACTCCAGCATGACTGAAGAACACCGGAGCTTTGCATCAGAGCATATGGTGTAATACTATAATTGGAGAGAAAACAGAAATAATATTGTTACATAAACCAAAATTACAAAATCGGACACGACTACACGACTAAATGCCACCCTCCCACCACGTTGAAGGTGGTTGACCGGCGTGCGAGCCTTATAGGCGGAACAATTTGTTCAACTTCATATTGTTTTGACGCAATCATCTTCTACAACTTCCTGAACTCGAATCGAGATTATCTGCGCACTTTCAATAAATGTCTAATCCCCTCTGACAAATGTGACGAATCACGGTTTGAAAAATGGGTGAAAATGTAGTTTGGGGGGCCACCCATCCGAAGGTTAGTATGTCAAGAAATGAACTCAGTCCAACGTGTTATGCCCTGTTACATCAGGCACATGCCAGTTTTTAAACAACCTTTATGAGAGAAGAAGCACCGCGGTGGGCTAGTTTTCTTTCCTTTTTTTTCTTTTCTTTTTCTTAAGAATGAGTTCATTTATTGATATACCAACCTTCGGTTGGGAGCCTCCCCCC
>UZAF01019795.1:0-19838 GCA_900617895.1 Haemonchus placei | reverse complement strand
TCAACTTCCATCCAGAGTTCATTCAATTGTAAAATGTTGGTAAATTGGTATGATATCGTTTTGGCATGGTATGATATCACTCGACATCATATCTGGTCTTCGGACATTGTCTGGACATTGCACAGTCCATACAATTCTTTGAATGATTCGGACAGTAATGGTTTGATTGTTTTATTTTGATAGAATTCCTTCAAAACTGGTGAAAGGAGTATCTAATTTCGGTGATTTCACCGTTTTTTACCCTAGCTGATCTCGCGCCGTTGCAGGGTTTTTGTCCGCTGTTCTGGTTGGTCATCTCCATCTCCTTCTCTCCTCACGATATTATCTTCTGCTGTCATCTCGACTTCAGCAATGTCCCTCTTGATCGCGTCCTGCCAGCCTTCATAGCAGGACGCGGAGTGAGATGATCGTGTGTTGGGAACGGGTATCGCCCAAACCCTTCATCTAGTCATTAATCTAGTAATCTGGCGCTTGATTGATTCCCTTCAGGGGTGACAGCTTTTTGTACCAAGCCTAATTCTCATGGATCCTTCAGCAAGAAGACGAGTTGAAAGAGAATCTGATTCATTTTCCCACAGAAGTCCGCGGTTGACGCCCAGGGAAAAGTCGGAATCGGGAGCTACAATGTATATGGGAATCCTGTTATCTTTGCATCGACGAACGAGGTCGACATCGACATCGACACTTATATAGTATGAAGTGAAGAGACCCCTTTATACTCCTGGGAGTGTGAAGCCTGGAAGCTCCTCCACTGGTAGTGCTCCACACATCAAATTCTTACGACTTGTAGGGTTTATCGTCTTCACGACCATGACCGGTCAGGCACTTGCTTTGGCCCTGGTGCAGTACGGAGCCAATCTGGAGGTGGCAGCATAAAATGCCAAAACGGCAAAGCCCCGGGGATCCGAACCGTCAACCCAGCCTAGCCGTCCCAGCTCGAAGTCCATATCGCTATACACCGCACCATCCGTCGCTGCCAGCAGCTTAACCGTGGAGAGCGTATATGAAACTTGCCCGCACTTTTCAACGTGTTTCAACACTTTGCTCCCTTTTTTGGCTACCGCTTACGTTACTTTCAATGTCGCCTGCATTGGCCCCTTCTGTGCGGAGAGTCGACGCCATGAGTGGAACAAACGACGCTTAGTGAGTTGAAGCAGCAATTTCTGACAAAATCCTTCTCTTTTTTTTGGTATTCAGAAGGCCATTTAGCGGGAATGGACCATAGTTCTATGCTCAGTGCTCATGCCCCTATACCATGCAAAAAACCATTTTCAAAAATGAAAGACCTTCTTTGTTAGAAGAGAGAAACGTCCATTACGCGCATGCGTCGAAACTAGCTCACCCCTTCCACTTCGCGCGCGATGCAGCCCACTGCGATCTCGAGATCTTCATCTTCTCTCTAGCGTTAATCCCCCGCCGTCGCAGGGGCTCGCTACTCTTGTCAGGCGTTTCCACTTTCATCTATCTAAGGCATCTTCTACCAAAACTTTAGCTTCGCCGAAGTCCCTCTTGATCACATCCTGCCACCTATTTTTAGGGGCTAATCGTGGTCGCTTCCCCTGAGCCTTGAACAGCATTGCCTTCCTTACGGATGATTCGGTGTTTTTCTCAATACCTGTCCGTACCAACGTGAACGCTGCTTTCTCATCTTCAGCTGGACAGAAGCTGTTTGCAAAAACGCTCTGACGCCTTCGTTTCTAATCCGGTCCAGTCGCGTTCAACTGCAGGACCATCTGAGCTTCCGTATCTCAGTGGAGTGAAGTGTCTTTCATGATTTCTACTTACGGGCCAGCACTCGCTACTGTAGGTCATTGTGGGCCTCACCACTGTCCTGTACACCTTTCCTTTGAGCTTCTCGGAGCACCGTCGATCGCAGAAGATATCAGTGCCTCTCTTCACTTCATCCATCCCGCATTTACTCGGGCTTTCACAACCTAGTCCACGCTACTGACCGCGAATGTCAATTCCCAGGTATCGGAAGCCTTGTACTTTTTCGATGGCTCCGTGCACTCCCCGGAACGGAGCCAATCGTGGAGGACTTGGGTAACCATCGAAAGAGTACAATAGTGCGATCTCCAGATGACAGTACAGTTCCAGATGTGGAGACCCATATTAACTATAGGTTTTGAATGCAGTTCACGAATATGGAAATTGAAACTACAAACTGCCTTTTTAAAGAAAATGTAGGTGCTCGAAGTTTGCCTGAGAGTAGTGTCAATTGGAGATGCAAACTCGTCGCTTGGGATATCAAACGTTAACGTGGCGTAGTGGTGCTTGTTGAGCTTCACAGGTGAAATATGCGGGTTTGCTCCCCGCCACCGTCGAGATTTTTGCATTATGTTCTTTCGTTTCATTACAGACTTTCAAAACCTTTTCTGACATTTTTTTGAGTGAAGTTTAGTCCTGGTTTTATGTACGCTTGTCGCCTAAATCCAAGGAAGAATGAATGTGCACGTTGATTGTACGACTTTGTTTTACTCTAAATTCAAGAGACATACAACACAACGATGCCAGAGATGTATAAGGTGCTTGTGGGGAGCTGCCGTGGAAAAAAATGTGTGGAGCGCACACGTTGTTCACAAAGTGCACGCCCTATACAGGGTGTCCCAAAATTATTGGCGCCGAAACTCAAAAATATCTAAGGTAGAAATAACCTATCAAATTCATATCACCTGTTGTTAATTATGTGCATAAGGTTTTCTTGCAATATGCATGGTTACTGATGTGGAACTCCCAATATCTTTTATTTAGATGGAGGAGGCTCATTCAATGCCACTTGTAATCATTCACACGCGAAAGGTGGAAGTGCATTGCGAAAATCCTTGGGATTTTCACAATAGCCGTATTGGAGGCTATTAAACGATATAGAAAAGAAGATTGGATCAGAGACAAACCAGGAAAGGTAGAAAAGGCCAATGACCTGCCATTCGGTCGGGATCCCGGGTGAGCCATCAAAAGGAAGTCAATGGGCACGGCTTATCGGAGTCATCGGGTTGAAAGAATGTCATGCAGAAGCTTCATTGCCATTCCTGTCGCATGAGCAATTTCGCTTCGACCCCAACCCAAGTGACCCTGCAGGGCCAAAAAATGCAGAAAGTCGCAGACCCACTTGAGTAATGACACGCAACCCTTCATCGTTTTCTCTGGCCCAAAATTTTTTTACGATAAAGCTATCCCTCAACAACCAAAACGCTCGCGTTCCCGAAAAAAACATCCAGTAATCTTCAACAAAAATGTTGCTATAAGAACATTGAAATGATGTTATTTGAAGAAATCACAGCCAGGGGTGAGACGCTTGTGGTTTATTCGGTGTCGGCGTGAAAATTGGCCAGGACCAGTGCTCAAAGAGCGTACTGATGGACGTAATGAAGACTGTTCCGACTACGATTTCTGAAACATCTCGTAGTCCTTCCAGCAGGACGCTAATCCAGCCCACAGAGCCAAGCTTGCTCGCAAGTGGTGCCGGCGACAGCTGCGCGACTTCATCGGTGAAAAGTAAGCCATCCTATTTTCCAGCAGTTGTCTCACTTGACTTCCCCGTATGGTCCATGATTAGAAGAGGACCTGTCAAGTTTGCAGTCCCAGTTTGGAGTCCTAGAATGCAAAGGCTGAAGAACGGCCGTGGAAGAAATGGAAAAGGATATCTGCGTGCCACAGGCGATCAGGTCGAGAGCAAACTTTGGGCCTCTATCCGCCCTAGTGGGGGTTAATTTGGAATGTGATTGCAGCGTTTTGCAGCAAATGGTGTCAGCTAACGTGCATAGAAATTCCATCTCTTTCGCAGCTGAGAAGCTCCAAATATATTGCTATTGGCGCCAGTAATTTCGGGACACCCAGTACATGCTGCTTCTTTACACCGAAGACAAAAAGTTATGTCTCAATATTCAACAATTATGCTTGGACTTTCGTCGAAATACCCTGCCTGCCCCAGGTGCAATTCATAAAATAAAAAAACCGAAGCTGGAAATCCAGAATCCTGAGTGGGAGTAACAAGCATTATGCTCAAGGAGCTCATGTTCGATTGAATCTAGTCTTGCCCTTTCGAGGGTTGGGATTGGTCAAAAAATCCATATTACTGTAAACTCGTGATCGCCTTTCCGCGATACCGACACTATCAAGCAAGTTGTGTCCAAATATGTGTAATATGATTTATCATTGCACCAGTCGTCTCGCTGACGCCGGGCTCCCCTCCTTCTCGTGTTTAAATGACCTCTTCTCCTGCACCTTTTTCAAATTTGGAGGCCTCGGTAGATGAGAATAGGAATTATTCATTCCTGGCCAAACAAGAACACCCAACACAATTTGTGCGCGCCCCGTCTGCCATGAGTTTCCACTCAAACCCCGCCGACTGTAGGCGGAGTCCAGTCCTGCCACCCATCATAAGTGTTCCTATCCTACCGCCTGTGTTCCTACCAAATTTAAACGCTCTAGGCCCATGGGAACAGGAGCTATGAGTTTTCGCTCAAATTCCGCCCATTGTGGGCGGAGCCCAATCCTGCCACCTATTCTAAGCGTTCCCATCCTATCTGGGGTACTCCTAACAAATTTGAACTTTTTAGGTCCACGGGCACAGGAGTTATGATTTTCCGCTCAAAGCCCTCCCATTGGGCTGAGTTCGGCCACACCACCCACCATGAGTGCTCCCATCCTGCCGCCTGTACTCGTTTGAACACTCTAGGTACGCGGGAACCGGACTTATGAACTTCCGGTCACACATACACACTTAGCGCGTTATATACAGTAGGATATGTGAAGCGGTGCGGTTGACTTCTTGACGGACACTTCATTACAGGATGTGATGCTGAAGTCCACTATATACCTGCCGGTGCTACGTTAATAATTTAAGCATTAAAAGTCTCCTCTGGTCCTATGAAGAACGTCATGAAAAGGATAATGTCAAGAACTATAATGAATACCGCGGAATTTGATATGACAGAGATAACATACTTCAAGTTTTATCAAAAGTATATCGAATGTTTTGTACGCTTGGTACAAGCGGGGTATATTAATGAAAATCCAGGCTCTTGTGCCACACGTGGCGAGCAACTGGTCAATCTTGAGACAGGTAACTGTTTTGTCTCCGGTCGTAGAGAAGCAGCATATATAGGATATGCAGTTTGTGAACAACGTGTGCTCCACCCATTTTTTTTCACGGTTTTCCATCAATGTTGAGCTCCTCACAGGCACATTATACATCTCTGGCATCATTCTGTTGTATGTTCCTTAAGTTTAGAGTAAAACAAAGACATACAATCAACGCACACATTCATTCCACCTTGGATGTGTGCGGGAGCGTACATGAAAGCAAAAATAAGGCGTTCACTCAACCAGATGTCAGAAAGCTTTTAGGGTCTTTAATGAAACGAAAGAACACAATGCAAAAATCTCAACCGTGTTGGGGAGCAAACCCGCATATTCCGCCTGTGAAGCAAGACCACTACCACTACGCCACGTCGACGTCTGATTTCGAAGCGGCGAGCTCGTGTCTCCAATTGACACTACTGTCAAGCAAATTTCGAGTGTCCATAACTTTTTTAGGGAAGCCATTTTGCAGTTTTAGTTTCCATATTCGTCAACAGCACTCAAAACCTTATCGATTATTGTGGTCTCCATTCAAAGTTCCATAGTAAGTAGACTACCCCTCCCTGGCAAGTGTCAGTGGACGGATGACTTGCACTGATCTTCTGTTTAGGCTGACTCTTTGTCAGTCTTTCCTTCATCGCTCACATCGCAAGGAATTACTGAAGGACCCAGTTACTGGAGATGAAAGCTGGATCCTCTACGACGCTAGCAAGCACCGCGAGGTCTGGCCTCCGCGAGGAGAACAGCCAAGTCAAGAAGTTTCTGTTTTGCTGCTTCTGGGGTTCGAAAGGAATGCTGTACTATAAGGTTGATGCATAATTATTGCGGATTATTTCAACAAATTTTATTTAAAGACACGATATAAATATCTGACAAAGACATGTTCAAATAACTGCTCCGGAGCGTATCCACTATTTACGTCAAGCTCTGCTTCCCATCTGTTAGGGCGGTCGGATTCCACAAGCGAAAAGTTTCGATTCTTGGAGGCGATACACACCTCGATTCCAGTCATCAAGTCATCAATTAGTTTGTAAGTTCTCTTCGCCGGCCAATTTTCCAACGAAACCTTGACGTCATAATCAATATAGGTGTTCGTGTCGGTCAGTATGTCACATATAGGAGCAGGTCACGTTCCTTTCTTGGCTTCGGGTAACTGTTCCATCGCCGAAAAGTTCGTTGAGATCGTGAAATGGCGCCGTCACCTTATAACCTTTCTCGAAGTAGTAGAGCATAGTGCGACGAATATGAAGATGACGTTCTAGCGCATTTTTGTTAAGGAAATCAAAATGATTATTTCTATGAAAACCCCGAATTAAATATTTAAATTGTATCGAGAGAAAAGAAGCCACAATAATTATGCATCAATGTAATACAAACCGCTCAAGCAAGGCCACTTTGACACCGCTCCCTGTTACGCTTGTCAGCTGCAGAAACTTGCGGAAGCCGTTCGGGAAAACGGCCTAAACGAAGTTTTGTGACCTCTTTCATGACAACACTATTCCCCACATACGCAAAGCGACTTGTGCAAAATTGAGGGAGCTATGCTGGGACACGGTTAAACATCCACCTTACGTCTCTGATATTGCTCCCTCAGATTACCACATGCTCCGACCCCAAGGCTTTCCTAGTAAAAAAAATAATTCGTCAACTATGACCACCTCGAACAAGTGGTAAGTGACTTCTTTGTCTCCTAGTCTTCCCATTTCTGGGAGGAGGGAATCACTGACCTGCCCGTTAGGTGGGACAATGTTATAACTAACGATGGTTATTATATTGTTGACTAGCTTGCATTGTTTGCTGAGTTGTAAAATAAAACAAAAAAGAATCTTTTCGATCAACCTAATACACAGAAACCCTGTGGAATCTTCTAGAGGATGACAGGAGAGATCAAGACTTTTGCGAACCTTTCGGCGGACACTTTCTGCAGAATCTAACAAATACCAAAAATAATCAAACATGACTTTGCATGACTCACTAAAAACCGCGGAAAATAATTTGTAGAAACTTTGAAAAGTACAAGAAAAACGAATCTGGCAAGCATCGATCGAAGGAAAACTCGCTCAATGTACAAAACAAAATCCTTAATATATAAAACGTACTGTACTTACTTACAAAGGAAGGATACTTGGTCGCAGTGACCATTCAAGATGAGATGTATACCCCCGTGGTGGTTTTGAACGCTGATCTCAAATCTGTGTTCCAAATCTGCGAAACGATTCTGGGAATAAAGTTACGGGACCGGGGCCTCCCTGTGTTATACCACTGCGCTGAACGGATCACCGAGCCGTGCAAAGCCCTTACCTGTGGAACGGTGGCCTAGGGGATAGTGTGGTGGACTAATAAGCATGACATCAAGGTTCGACTCCTTGATGCAAGAGCTCGTTTTGCTTTTCCATAAAATGTGTCCTAAACGCTTGCAAAACCTTTTTGGGCTCAATGTTGGGTATCTACAGAGCTCCCTCACAAATAAGGAATGCTGGCGAGGTATTACAAGGCAAGTTTTTTTTGCCTCTCATCGGCCGATTCGAGCAAAAGAGGAATTCTAAATATTTGCTTAAAATGAGCCTCAAAGGCCTTAGGGAGGAATAATTCAAATGATTCATCGGATCAAACACTCTTCAACACGTTACCAGTGAATCTTCTGAACTGTGGCGTCATCATACTTGATGGAGGAACTTCGTTCTTGTAGCATGAAGTAGGCACCAACACTATCCAAGAGGCGGTAATCAAGTGGTTTCGAACCGTACTTATCGATATTATGAAAACAAGCCCATTATCCTTTGCGAAGAAATAGAATTCGTGAAAGACGATCACAATGATCCTCTCTGGTCGCCTGATGAGGACAGCGACGATGGACTCGTAGCTTCGCAAATGAAACTTCCTACGTTTGTGGGGATATAGAGGCTCCCAAGTGAAACGTAGCCCTCAGATTTGTGATCTGGCCCATGAGCTCCAATTTTGTGGCACTGGTGGAAGAGTTTATAGTCTTCTAAAGCTCGAGCTTCAAAAGAAGTCGCACCTTCTCGGGCATGAGAAACTCGTTTTGTATCATCACGACAAAGGGCAGTCTACGGAAATTAAGAGAGCATGAGCTTTCGAAATAATCTGTTATTGACAACTTACGATGTATTATGTGGTCGCAACTATCAGGTGCAAAACAAGCGAGTCGGTCTGCCTACCTATGGAGATTAGCGGTTAAGTTGGAAGGATAACTTATCATAAAATTAATAAAGGAGTCCCACTGCACGACAGTCATTTCCAATGGTTACCAGTGAAGGCTCATGGAGGAAAAATTCAAAACAATTCATAGGTGGATTCAGGGTTTTGAGGGCAGCCGTGGTACCATGCCCCACCGCATCACCACGTTCACCTCATGAGAGAGCTCTTTGAAAGGACGTCTACTTCAAGAAAGAGCGGATAATCATATGTGCACACAAAGCGAAAAACTATTGTTTTACAGTATTTTTTCAACAATGCCAGTTAACTTGTACCACCGCTTCGAAAGCACGGGCACTATTCCCAGAATCTGTGGACGGTATCTCTCCCAAGGAGGGCTCTGGTCGGATGTGTCATTCGACCGCCGCCTACCGTAAATACGGTAGATGCAGGAGATTTCGAAAAACCATCTTGACAGTTCAGGGCGAGCGGCAGATGTATATATTCGGCCAGTGGTGGTTTGAAAGATTTTTATTGGATAACTATTCCCCGGAGTCATAAAGTGTGAGGGAGCCCTGTAGACGCCCAACATTGAGCCCAAAATCGTTTTGCAAGCGTTTAGGACGCATTTTATGGAAAAGCAAAACGAGCCCATGCATCAAGGAACCGAACCTTGATATCATGCCTATCAGTCCACCGCACTATCCCCCAGGCCACCGTTGCACAGGTAACGGTTTTGCTCGGCTCGGTGATCCGTTCAGCGCAGTGGTATGACACAGGGAGTTCCCAATCCCGTAACTTTGTTCCCAGAATCGTTTCGCAGATTTGGAACACAGATTTGAGATCAGCGTTCAAAACCACCTACGGGGGTATACATCTCATCTTGAATGGCCACTGCGACCAAGTATCCTTCCCTTGTTAGCAGTACTTCCACTGTGGTTGGCGGAGCTAAGATAAAAATTCACAACTCTGCTCAAAACCGTTCTAGGTGGCGAAAAAAGTGATCAGGGGGCGCTGAAAGAAGGACATCCATGTTTGTAATGGGTTGCCTATAGGAAAAATTGGCAGGTTAGGAATAGGTCAATAAATGAAAAGATTCGTAGCATAGAGGGCGGGATTCACACTACGATCAAAAGTTCATAGCACTCTTCAAAAACTTTAAGATGCGGAAAAAAGGGGCTAGAGGCTATACGGGCGGAGATAACGTTCAGGTGGGTGGGGCCGAGATCAAAAATCCACCTCTATCCATAATAATTACGAACTCCGGAAAAAGTGCAAAAAGGCTGCTGAAAGAAGCATGTTTCACAAGGATGGCGATTTATGGACAAAAGTTTAGCTCGGACAGGACTCGAATCCGTACTTGCACACCGTGCTCTATCCCTTACACTTCCGAGACCCCGTTGCCTTCGCCTTCTTAATGGCTTATATGCCATAGCTTATCAGCACTCACAGGTACAACGTGTTGAGCTGGTCGGCCATTATCACTATTAACCTTGTGAGACTTTCGGGACCCGTATTGCGGCAAAATAACAGCAGTTTACAAAATATCAAGTCAAAAGAAGGAAGGATGGTCAAATGTTCGCTGTGAGCGGGGGTGATGGCAAATATTCATAAGATTGTTCAAAGACCTTCGTAACGTTCCAAAATCGAGCCTTTTATGACGCCATCATCATTACTTACTGACTATAGAATCATCATCATTACTTACTTCGTTTGAGGAATTCGTTACTGTCTGTCTATTTGTTCTCTGAAGAAGCATTGAAGGGACCCGTGGGCCAAGTCTGGGATTGGTGGAACCGGAGGTAAGTTCAGCAGAGCACATATGAGTTCAGGGAAACCCCACTCAAAGGAGAGAAACATGCATCGGAATGATTGATGCGATGGGAAAACTTCATAATTCTTCTTTCTCAAGACACGGGTAAAAATGTTCAAAGGTTAGAAGTGGGTCAACAAATCAGACGAAGACGACTTCTCTGCATTGGAGGAAAGCTTTTCTGAAGTTCTAGATGAACTCGTAACCCATCACAGCCTACAGCCAGATTCTTGAGAGATGGAGTTCGAACCAAAAAATGCATAACTCTATTATCTCATCTCTTTGTAGTGTTACAAGTGTTGTGTGCGAACCCAAATAGCGCGCTGTAAACGCGGTTCCAGAAACAAGGGAAAGAGAGGATGATTCAATATCAACTACATTCCCGTACCAAGCAAGAAGGAAAATTCTAGGCTTAATTACTTGAGCGAATTGCCGAGCTATTTTTCTGGATCTTAGCTCACGTACCATAAATCCATTTGTGTATAAAATCGACACATTGTGAGCCCTATAGATATCAAAACACTCATACGAATTCATTCGAATGGAACAACCACGCGTCGGGAAGAAGCACACCAATGATTGTAGTTCCCTTTCACTAGTTGATATCGAATGAAACGCGAACAACTTGAAAAGAATTTACTTCTTCCATAGGATAAACACAAAAATATACACCTACCGTCAATTGCCCAGCTACCCCAAAGTCGGCCAATTTAGCTTGCCCTTCAGTGTTGAGTAAGATGTTGCCAGCTTTGATATCACGATGTATTTTCTTAAGATCGTGAAGGTATCTTAATCCTTCTATGGTATCCCTTAGTACGGCACTCATCTCACGCTCGGTTAATGTTTTGCGCCTCAATCGCATAATATCGGAAACAGAACCAGCACCGCAGTACTCCATCACAATCTATAAAAATTATACATGAAATTTCATAGAGTTAATAGATACGAACTCGCATCACTTACCCACAGGTCAGAATTTTTGAAGTAGGACCCGTAGTACTTCACGACATATTTACTGTCACACTGTTGCATGATACTGATTTCTTTTATTATCTCCTGAAATGTGTAGAACAACTGGAAACACAGTGGCTTTGATGGAACTGATGACAGCATTAAGCAAGTGATCAGAACGATTAGTGCTTCTCAGCTCAAGGTTACGGCGGATACCTATAACCATAGTGCCTTGTGAGAGGACAAAAAGTTATTAAAACATGAGAGGCCGGAAGTTACTTAAATAGAGCTCCACTGTGGGTGAGGGTGAAATGCGCCCCTCACTTTCAGACCAAACAGACTCAAAACTCCAAACTAAAACTATACGTCAGATCTGTCAGGAAAAGATTAGAAGCAAGGCAGCGCAAAGAATTCCTTATAGTGAACAAAGAGAGCATGTTTAATCTCTAGAGTGATCATTTTTCTCTCACTAATTCATTGTGCTTCGCTAATCCCTCGATATAATCAAGGTTTTATGCGTGCAACAACTATGCTGAATTGTCTTGAACCTAATTCATACTATATACAGGGTGCACCATAAATATGGCAAAAAAATACAGATTGCGCCATAAATATGGTAACACAATAATTTGGCCACAGAAACAGCAGTTCATATTCATAAATAGTGAATTTATGTAAACTATTTACTATATATCGCATCTACGAAAGGAATACACGGTCATCTTATATAACCGTCCCCTGTATTAGTTATAGCTCGAAGACGCTTCGGCTACTCATCGACGGTAGCCACAGTTTCTTGAGAAACTTTGGCCTAAACTTTTTCCAATGATTCCCTAGGAGCATCAACAGCGGTGCGTTTTGAAGCGCAGGATTTCTTCTCCAGTATGGACTATATTCAGCAACTCATCACAATGTGGTCCGGGAAATTCGTAGAAGGATTGGAAGGTGGTATATGGTCGCGAACATTCCTTCAGCACCATTCTCGATCTTGTTCCATTCATATGAGCAAGTGCGCCGTAGCTTCCAAATCGGATCCCTAGAAAAATTTTTTACCCTCATCTGAATCCTTTCAGAAAACCCTTTCTCAAAGAGGTTCGGAATATTTTGTACTTTCCTCGACCAAAATTTGCGATATCGCACTGATGGCAGAAATTCTAGCCCAAACTGTCATGAAAAAGGAAAATGGCTTTGAGGGGCGATCCGACTCTTCTCAACGGCTTCAGCACTCGTTATGGGAAATATACGTGTACTTCGAGATCCCAACGTTTCTTCCACGCTGAACATCCTTAAGTCAGAAAAAAGTGTCGAAGCGCGTGCCGCGCGCAAGTAGCGCACGGCATTTGTTTTCTCTCTTCAACTTCTTTTCGTCGAAGAGCTTATAAGGCTCTCGAGTCTTGGATACAATTGTGTTTATTCTGGGTAGACTCTTCCCATCGGTTCAGAAGATATAAACAAATCAGCAGTCATTTTTTGTATTTCTGCAGTTTCAGCAGCGTTCTCCTTCCCGAACAATTGTATTTGGAAAAGGGGTTGTATACGAGACAAGACGACCGTATTGAGGTTTGTTTTTGACCGATCTACGCAACGCGATTTAAGAGACTGTCATGTAGGAAATGTCGAAACGAGGAACGAACCCGAAAAAGGACTCACCAAATGCGCGCAAAGACGGAACGGTCGGTGGGTGTCTGCGAGGATCCACCGTTTCTCGAAATCTGACGAATTGAGAATACCAATGTAGATATGTGGGCTAAGGTATATCATAAACGTAAGGGGAGGTGCAGCTTTGGAAAAACCCTGCAAACAGGGAAACTACGGACGTCCGAAAAGTGTTACCATATTTATGGCGCACCCTGTAATTGCTGTGCAGAAACCGCAATACATAATGATACATGATGAATTTATGGAACATTGAAATAACCGTCTCCTGTATTAGTTATAGCTCAGGAGCTTCGGCTACTCATCGACGGCCACACGCAGAGCTTCTTGAGAAACTCAAGCCCTGCTTTACCCTACGATTTCTAAGAAGCAGCAGCAGTGGTGTCTTCTAAGCGCAGCCTTTCCTCTCCAGTATTCACTACACCCACGGACCCTTTTCTTTCAGAGCCAGAAAATTCGTAGACCAATTGGAAGCAGGGATGAGATTGCGAACATTTCCCAGCACCAGTTTTGACCTTTTTCATTCGCAAGCAAGTACGCCAGCGTTTCCAGATCGTTTCCCAGGGATAATCTTTGATTCTAGGCAGCACCTTTTCAGGAAAGTCTCTCATGAAGGCGTTCTGGTCAATTCTGGCCAATTTTCATACTTTTCTCGACAAAAAATAAGCGATAACGCTCTGATGGCACAGATTCCAGCCATTCCGAGAAACGATTTGACCCTTCTCAACTCACTCTTCTCTTTTTTTTTTGAGAAATAACGTGTAATATGAGACTGGAACATTTCTTTCACGCTGAAAACCTTTCTCTCAGAGGAGTGTGTCGAAGCGCGTGCCGCGTACATATACGGTACGGGATGCGTGCTTCCTCTCAAACTCGTCGAGAAGCTTATAAGGCTTTTGAGATCTGTCTGTATACCCCTGCATTCAATCGTAGTATACTTTTCTCGTCGAGGTAGAACATTCAACTCGGCGGTCATTTTACTCGTTTTTCTTCATGTTTCACAGCATATCATTTCCAAAAACTTGTATTCGAAGAAAGGCTCGCCATCGAGACAGGACGACCGTCCTTAGGCTGGTCGTTGGTCTGTTCACGCATCGCGATACATGAGACTCATGCGTCGAAACGACGAGAGATCCCTGAATTGAACTTACCAAATGCAAAGAGGAACGGCTGGCTGTATGTCAATTTTTGAAAAAAGGGCCAACTGAGAGCACCAAAACAGATATGTGAGCAAAGGGAAGAAAAATATAATAAATAAATAAATAAATAAATAAATAAATAAATAAATAGATAAATATAAGAGAAGGTGCAGATTTGGAAACTCCCTCAAACCAAGGAAATGCTTTCTTCCGCAAAACCGCAAAATTACGACCATATTTATGACGCACCCTCTATAATCAAAAGTTTGGAGATCTGTCGCAAAAATGGTATTACCCGAAAAACATTTGTAGAGATTGGTCCAAGTTGGGCATGGCGGAGCTCCGCCCACCAACGCATAAAAAGCGCCCTAATAAGCGATGTCAAGAGCCAAAAACCTTACTTTGGTTGCGATAGAGTCCAGGCACCGCAAAAAAAGAGCAAATGTGAGGAGGGGATCTATAAAGCACCTGCTAATGGTGGAGCGTCCTTCAAGTGAGCAGTTCTTTCTGCGTGTGGTCCTAAGTTGGTCCCAACGTAGCCAGGACGCCAGGAAAACATTCGTTAATGGGCAATGTTCAAGGTGTGCTTAACATGCCTAAGCTCAGCTAAAAGGCGCCTACTATGGGCGGTACGTGCTTTAGAATGAAAGGTTCATCCAGAACCTGAAAAAAGTAAGTAAAGGCTACAGAAAAAGGATAATACGATTATCATAAGGGTGAGTGGGGAGTACGTTTAGGTAGGTGGGGCCAAGATTAAAATTAATCAACTTTCTCCAAAAACGTCCTGGAGTCCACAAAAACTTTTTTGAGCAGGGCGGGCGGCAGGATAGGAGAGTTGATAGTGGATAGCAGGACGGGACTGCGCCCGCTATGGCGAAACGCATGCTTTTAGTGTGTTTGAAAAGACCTAATAACATCTGTTCCCTTGGACGTATAGCGTTTAGATTTGGAAGGGATACAGATGGCAGTATGAGAACGCTGATATAAGGTGACAAGACTGGACTCCACCCACAAGACGTGAAGTACCCGAAATGAGCGTTCCCCTTAAGGAGCGTCAAGGGAAGACTATCAAGGAAGGTCTTTCAGGGCGTAGGACGCTTTTTGAAACTGGTTTTTTGAGTGGTATAGGGGCATGGGCACTGAGTATAGAACTTTGGTCCATTTCCGCTAAATGGCCTTCTGAATGCCAAAAAAGGAGCAAAAATGATTTTGTCAGAAATTGCAGTTTTAACCCACTAAGCGTCGCTTGTTTCACTCATGGCGTCAAGTGTCCGCACAGTAGAAGGCGCCAGTGGACTACGCAACGAAAATAACGTGAACGGTAGCCAAAAAAAGGGAGCCACATGTTGAAAAGTGCGGGGAAGTTTCATATGTGCTCTCCACTGTTGAGCTGCTAGCAGCGACGGATGGTGTGGTGGATAGCGGTGTGGTCTTTGAGCTTTGACGGCTAGGCTGGGTTGATGGTTCGCATCCTCGAGGCGCTGCCGTTTTCGCATTTTCCGCTGCCACCTCCAGATTGGCTCCACATTGCACCAGGGCCAAAGCAATTGCCTTACAGGTCATGGTCGTGATCGGAACCAGCGATAACCTCTGCAAGTTGAATTTTGGGAGAGCATTTTTTTTGCAAGAGCTGCTACATGCCAATTTCGGTACACGATGAAGAGGCGTTTATTTGCTGTCCTATCAATGGTGAAAGGCCACCTTTCATGGAGTTATAGCGCGAAACTGTTGATGCAGAATAGTTCATCGCTCGCAAGATATGAAACAAAGCAATCCCAAAACTTACAACCTTTTTTAGATTAATAATCGATGGGCGAGTTGCTGACAACGAGAGGGACACTTGGACGATACACTTCAGTCGCTGGAGAGCAACGTTCGTTAGGTATTATATGAGCGGTACCAGCTGACAGCATTTACAACAATGGTACCTTATTTTGAACAATATCAACCTATAAAAGGCCGCTCAACGTCCCTCCATGAAACTACTGATCGGCGTTTGAATAGGATAGTTGTCTAGCACCTATGACGTAGTGACCCATGTGACCATGAAGAATTTCAGTTCATGATGGACGCCTTTAAATACCTTTGAATAGACTCAAAAATCAATTCATTGACATTAGACCATCACATAGCATTACGTCAAGGACGTTAAATACTTCCACTACAGTCTTATCTACAGCTTATCTCCATTCATTGGAAATCAACGGAGTTTCTTCCAAATGATCGCCTGATTTAAAGCAGGGTGTGTGCGTGGAAGTAATGGTATTCGAAAGGGGTTCATTGATATGATTCTTGAACCAATAATCAAGCAATACTCAAACTTTGAGCGGATACACCTTCGTAAGCATTTCCACCCCAGGCGATCTTAACTGGCTGATGGGAATGAGTAAAGGTAGAAACATCAAGAAGTCAGAAAATGACCAAGAAATTCTCTGGGTGGAAAACAAAGGGAAGGGATGAAGGAACTGAAAGTTACCAACCTCGTCTTCAGCGTTTGCATAATAAGCTTTAGAGGACGGCTCTCGCGCATGTGTTCTTATAGCACTCTTGACGCTGCCACCAACCGTAGCGGTCGTAGTAGCTAAATCTGTCTCGGACGGGTTAGTTGGTTCTTATTTGTAGTGATCGAGAAAGCGACCTGATATAGTCGCAGATTGCTAAACAAACGAAGATATGGAGCTTCTACGTGTCAGCGATCTCTGACCGATTACCGAAGAAAACTGAGGAATTATAGGATGACTGATCAATCGTTTGCCCTAGAAGTGTTTCATGAATTGAGGTAAGGTTAAATTGAACATCAGATCTGTAAAAAAATGAATCAATGGCTTTCGCATCCGACTTCCATCCAATCGTAATGGCGTGAAGAATGGCCTATACATGAAATGCGGTGGCCAGCCGATGTACAGCTTAGCACTTTTATCCTCCCAGATGAGTCTGAACAATGAGCCGACTCCGCGGTGATGGAAGGCTTGGATGGAGTAATCGTAAGCAGATATCGATTCCGGATTCAAACTTATGTGATGTGCACCACTTGCCGCTACACCTCTGCCTCCATTTTTCATACTGAAAACGTAGCAAGCTCTCACCGATGGTTTCACTCAGTTCAAGACCGTTAGTGGGACTAACAAGATTATTATGCGCTTCCTTCCATCTCCCCTAGCAGCCAGAAATAAACGGAGAGAGAAAAATACTCTCACAAAATTCAACTTGTAGAGGTTATCGCTGGTCCTGGTCACGACCATGACCAGTCAGGCAATTGCTTAGGCCCTGGTGCAATATGGAGCCAATCTGGAGGTGGCAGCAGAAAATGCAAGAATCGAGGATCCGAACCATCTGCCCAGCCTAGCCGTCAAAGCTCAAAGACCACATCGCTATCCACTACACCATCCGTCGCTGCCAGCAGCACAACTATGGACAGCTCATACGAAAATTCCCCGCACTTTTCAACATGTTTCAACATGGGGCTCCTTTTTTTGACTACCGCTCAGTTATTTTCAATGAGCAGTCCGCTGGCGCCTGCTACTTGCGGACAGTCGACGTCATGAATGAAACAAACGACGCTTAGTGGGTAAAAACGGCAATTTCTGCCAAAATCATTTTCAATCCTTTTTTGGCATTCAGAAGGCCCTTTAGCGGAAACGGACCATAGTTTTGTACTCAGTGCTCATGCCCCTACACCATGCAGAAAACCATTTTCAGAAAGCGTCCCACGCCCTAAAAGATCTTCCTTGTAAATAAAACCTTATATTTGAATCAAGGTGAATCTATCGGTCAAAAAATAGAAATAAATGTGTTGAAAAGAAAAAGTTGAAAGTTGAAAACAGAAAAACTTCTTAGCTGGGCGCAGGGCAATGGTAAATGGGAAGTAAGTAAGTGACTCCGTCCGTCCTTTGGAGGGAGATGTGGGGTGTGAAGTGTGCTGCAGTCTGTTAGACTGCTGCACTGGAGAAGAAGCAAGGAAGTAGAAGGAAAAAAATGATGAAGGAATCAACAGTCACACCGCCGTATAAGCCCCCTAGCCTCCTATATATACATATATATGTATATATATCACCTTAATGAATATCTGCCTGTATGTGTATGCGTGTTTACGTGTGTGTATGTGTAAGAACGGAAATTCATAACTCCTGTTCCTTCGGACCTAAAGCGTTCAAATTTGGTAGGAGTTCAGGTGGTAGGATGGGAACACCAGTTGTATATGGCATGACTTCGCTCCGCCCACGCAGGGCGGGGCGTGAATGACAGTTAGCAGTTTGGACCTGGGGCATTTAAATTTGCTAGGAATAAATCGGCACTATGGGAATGTTGATGGAGGTGGCATGACTTGACTCCGCCCACAGGAGGCTGAACATACGCAACGATTGTTAATTTGAGCATGGGGCGTACAAATTTGCAACAAGTCACGCGGCGAATTTAAGACGCCGATGGCAGGCAAGAGAAAGCTGAACTGGATCTAAACCACGGAGGCGTGCGGGAATGTGAGGGCGGACCATGCGTGAAATGAGCGTAACTTGAGTGAAAATACGTAGTATAAAGTACGTAGTACATGAATAGTAAAACTAAAATAAGAGGGGAATGAACCACGTTACTTGTACACACGGAACTTGAGCAGGACATGGCTCATGGCGGGCAGGGTGGGCACGGAGTGTGTTTTTGTGCGTAAACGAACAGCTACCGTACTCTTGTACCAGAGCTTTCAAGTTTGGAAGAGTATAGGCGGCGGTCAACTTCTTCTAACAAGGAAAGGATACTTAGTCGCAGTAGCCATCCAAGATTAGATTTATACCGCCGTAAATGGTTTCAAACACCGATCTCAAATCTGTGTTCCAAATCTGCTAAACGATTCTGGGAATGAAGTTAAGGGACAAGTTCGTCTCCGTGTTATACCACTGCAATGAACGGAGCATCGAGCCGAGCAAAGACCCTAACTGTGCAACGGTCGCCTAGCGGCTAGTGTGGTGCACTGGTAGGCATGACATCAAGGTTTGATTCCTTGATGCATGCGCTCGCATATCTTTTTCATAAAAAGTGTCTTAAAGCTTGCAAAACGTTTATGGGCTCAATACTGGCCATCTAAAGAGCTAATTCAAACTTTAGGATTTCAGGGAACAGTGAACCAATAAAACGTTTTCTACCTCTACTGACCGAATATAAACGCCTCTCACCCCGAACAGTCAAGATTGCGTTTCGAAATCCTCGGCAGCTCCCTGCACTTACAGTAGACGGCGGTCGAATGACTCATCCGACCACAGCCTTATTTGGAAGGTATAAGGTGCATACATTCTACTAGTACTGTCCGCGCTTTCGAAGCGTTGGTACAGGTCAACTGGTATTGTTGAAGAAATGCTATAGAGCAATAGTTTATCGCTTTGTGTCCACGAATGATTGTCCATTAATTCCTGAGGCGAACGCCCTTTCGAGAAGCCCTTCCATGAGGTAAACGTGGGGGTGCATTGGAACATGGTACTACGGCTGTACTCAAAACCCTCAATTCGCCTACGTCTTGCTTTAAACTGTCCCCTATGGATCTTCATTGTTCATTTGAAGCGTTATCCAGCTAAAATGACTGTCGTGCACCGAGATCCTTACATTAATTATGATAGATATTTCCAACTTACACGCTATTCTCCGGTCCGCTTGTTTGCACCTGATAGTGACAACCAGGTAGGATGTCACACTTTGTCGAAGGTAGGCTAATTTGAAAGCTCATGGCCTCTCGCACTTCCCCTTAACTTTCGTAGATGGCACGCTGTCGTGATGATAGAAACGTCTTCTCCATGTACGAGAAAGGGCGGCTTTCTTCGACACTCAAACTTTAGAAGGATAAGGACTTTTCTAGCACAGCCATAGAATTGGAGCTCACGGGCCGGTTCACAAAGTTTAAGGCTACGTTAAACTCTGGAACCTCTATATCCCCACAAACGCAAGAGGCTTCCTTCGCGAAGTTACGGGTCCACCGTAGCTGTCCTAATCAGGCGACCGCAGAGGATCATTTTATTTATTTATTTAACGGACATGTTGTAAACATGTGAAATGAGGAA
>UZAF01019794.1:4333-21657 GCA_900617895.1 Haemonchus placei | reverse complement strand
AAAAAAAAACAACTCAAAAAAGAACAGAAAAACTCACCTGCAGCTACAACATCAGCATTTGCAGAAGGATGTACGAAATGGAAATTCTTTCCACCACATTCTGGAATAAAAAACCTGCATAATCAAACAAGAATCGTATTTCCAGCATAGACAAAGTACCGCTAGCATTTCACAATTTACCTATTTAACTCAGAAACTGGGGAACAAAATGGTAGGGGCGCTTTAAGGGAAGTTTTCACGTTTTTTTAAACATTTTCGCCATAAATTAAACACATCAAAGCTCAATTATTGAACAGGGATTCTATGAGCTTGGCTTATGCAGAGCTTTAGTGCATGCCGGAGGCAATATCTAACCCACTCAGACAAGTTAGGGAACCATTAGTCAGTCTCAAATTGCGTAAAACTATTACACTAAAATGATTGCTGGCAAAGATCTTCCTGGAATGAACTGGTTTACTCTACCAAGACTTATTACTACACGACTATCATTTCTTCTCAAGAAAAATTACGGCAATATAAAATCTAAAGAATGTTGCTCGAGTAAACAAAAAATACCATAAAACACAATAATAAACATGATATAAGAAAATATAGGCAATCAAGAAGCATAACATCCTACCTCCAATGAGCTTCGGGAATGTCACATAGGTGTCCAGATTCTTAGCTACATTTCGCCAGATAGTTTTGAATGTAGGGACAGAACCCGTGAAGTTTATGGCGCTAAAACAGCATTGATAAGAGCCTTATATCTCGTATAGCTCATCACACTTTTCTATATCTCCATTAAAAGCCTTGGTGAACGTCATATGCATAGAAAAAGAAGACTGCATAGAGAGAAAGAAATACCTCAAATGTTTGCTTGTTGTGATCATCTCACCAAAATCAGGTCCATCCGATGGGAGGAACGAGATCACACCTGGAGGAATGCCTGCAAAATCCTCTTTAGTACTACTATACAATATTCACAGTAGGATAACCATGGGGAATAATCAGAAATAGTATGTTTTAAAAATATGGCTATGGAGTGCTCACCAGCTTCTTCCAACAGCTCATATATGATGTAGTTACTGAGAACCGCTGTGTCGGATGGTTTCCATAACACAACATTCCCCTGAAGTGGAGTGTTTCATTGCTTGAATTACAGCACAAGTTGTTTCAGAACATCAGTACACTCACCATTAAAGCAGGTGCTGACGACAAGTTGCCTCCGATCGCAGTGAAATTGAATGGTGCAATAGCAGCAACGAAACCCTTCAACAAGTGATCAGAAATGATTAGCATGAACCTCCTGATAAGTAAATGAGGCTAGCGAATAAGTATACCTCCAAGCCTCGATAGAGCATTTTATTTGTGCTGATTCCCGTGCTGATTGGTTCATACTTTTCCAAGTCTAGGGCGAATTTCGAATTGAAACGGAAAAAGTCGATCAACTCACAAGCAGAATCAATTTCAGCCTAAAAACGGAATAGTGCAGACAACTAGCAATACTAGGATGTTAAAAAAACGAGCGAGCAAGTTAAACATCTTAGCCAAGGAAAATTGTGGAGTAACCAAAATAGAAAGGATCCGTTGTCATTTGCAACAGTAGGACGTTTAAGAGAGAACAGGAAAGTAAAATTTCTTAACCAAGTGAAATCTCGGAGCAACCTCAAAGGCTCCCATAACTGGGCAAATGGGCCACTCCCCAATACCGTTTGCGGCTCATCAGAGAAAAAGCAAGTTGATTTGAAGGCAAAAGAGGCGAACGTTCGAAGTGATCCTTTAAAAAGTGTTGCCCCACGACAAGACAAACCTGAACTATGCTTTTTCCCTGTCCGAGCATGGTGGCAGCATTCAGCTTCATACGATATTTACCGCCAGCCAAATCGGCTGCATGGAGAAGAATATCGGCTCGCTCTCTAAAAACCAACTGACTAACTGAACAGAATATTTATAAGCTCTTACACAAAAATAAAGAACACAGAAATTGCGTTCCGCCTGGCGTAGCGCCGCACAAATATTGCCTTACTTTAATGGTTTTCTCTCCCATGGAATTCTTGCTTCAAGGGCAACATTGATTGCCTCAAGGATCTGATCCGCATTCGCGTATGAATACTTTGCGACAGTAGTTTTATGATCGGAAGGCTGAATTGCACATGGATACAAATTAAAAGAACTTTCCAAAGAATAATTGGAAATTACCTTTTTGATGAAAATAATTAGTAATATATGAGAAAATTTGGTGAGAAATTGTCACGGAGCTGCTAACAAAAGCAAATGCTTACTTCATATGGCCTTCAGACATAAAAGCCCTCAAATCACATATATGTCCCTATAATGAGGTGGCAAATATAGAAATATTCATTCTTGGGATGTTCTCCCCTGGTTTCAAGGGAAACTTGACTGGCATCAAGCGACAAAGAAGAGCGCAGCAGTGTTGAAAAACAAAGAAAACTTCTCTATAGATCTCGATTACGCGCAAGGCAATGATACCGCGTTCTTGTGCACTCCCGCGGTTTGACTTTGCCTACGCCCGTGTAAATAGGCAGTCTGTGGCAATCTGATAAGAGAGTTCAGCGGTAGACCGTGTTACTTACAGGTACTGTAGTGAAGTATGGATATGGCGAACTAAGATCATCATAGATCGAGGACTTCTGACTATGCATATAAGAACTAAATACTATATATAGGAAAATACCAAAAAATAGAAAAAGGTGAATGCGAAAAAATAAAAATAGCATGTCATATACTCCATACATACAGACAAAAACTACTTACCATGACTTGATTGCGTATGGCTTCGTTATGAATTTTCTTGTCGCCGATCCTTATAGGAACATCTGTGGGCGTCTGGAAAGGGACATAAAGAAGCACTCACATACATCCTACACAAAAAGCAACAGGGAACATAATAGCTGTAGCCGAGGAATTTATTCTCCTACCTGGCTCATCCTCTCCAATTCCATTTCTAGTTCTTGCCTTTCCTTGCTCCCCTTTTTGTATTCCAATATCGGTTCATTTGTCGCTTTTCTCATGAACTGTTCAGATGTTAGTCCACTAAAATAAACAGCTCCACTTTATGCTTGGCGAAAAGAAATTCCCAGTAAAAATAATAAGAAGATTTAATTACCTGTAAGTTGATGATGCTCTGTGAGCGTTATACGCAATAGAGCCTACTCGTCTGGTTAGCATGTTGTTACCTGGAAGCTATGGAATAAGTTAGGTGTCCTCCACGAGCACAAATTTGTTGTAGGCGATGGTAGCACGACAGATCCCTTCTCTGAGTTCCTACTGCAATGCGTATCTTACCAAAAGGCGGTTGTGGTCACCTACATCTCTACTGCAATTCTATTGCAGTAACCTCAGCACAGTAGTCCACAGTGCTGAATATTTTTAGGCCCTGCGAGGTTATTAGGTGGAAGAAGCTTAATCTAGTCCTTTCGAGTCACTTTTGAGACTCTGAAGAAGGAGATACCGTCTGGACGTCAGGCCGTCCAAATTGATTAGTATGACAGTTCTCATCTAGGATCTTTAAAAGGGCTAGAACCTTACCGAACAAAACTTACTAGCTACCCGACCGCTGCAATTTCAAATCGAAACGGATTCAAAACCTTTTCTTGAAAGTCGAGAATGCTTGGTGGTGAGAGGACCCAAGAGGGGCTTTACTCCAGACCGAAAATTCCTGATACTTCTGATCGACTACGCTTCACAGGCTACATTAATGGTGTAAATCTTTTTGACGAGGTGGAAGTTCTTGAGGCGGCGAAATCAAGGAGAAACGACACTCGGTAAATATCAAAATAAACAGCCCCTGACACGTGATGGCTTATCATCGTGAAACGCACGACAACACTAATGTGATTTGAAACATAAACCATATCACCACAAATTGATGGAAAATCAACACAATTGATATATTCGATTGCTGAAAAACTATTAATATCGCCCCCAAGGTCACTACGAGACAACAAAGGTTCGTGGGCAACTCGTGTAGAAGACGAGAGAAGCAGGAATGTGGTACAGAACAGAGGCAAGACATTCCTTCATTTATTGACATAAATATAACTTGGGGTTAGTTTCTCGGAATCCATTGGACCGTGTATACCTGAGGATAGGTCACACAAGCGGTTCTAAATGCTGTAGTGGCCCAAATTTATAAGTGTACCCCCAGGTGTCTTTGGTCTGTACGTGAAGGACCATGGATTTTGACCGAATACCTACCATCTAACACGTGCTCTAACAGAGCTAATTGGTCGGTAAATAGTTTAATCGGCATCGCCAATGGATGGTAAAAGGGATAGTTTGTCGGAAAAGGAAGTTCTTAAGGCGGGCTTGACATCGTCGGGGCAGCTAGTGGGTCTTCTGGAAAAATGCCACAAAATGAAAATTTCTTCCTATTCATTTTAAAGACGAAGGTTATTCGCTGAAAGCAAAAAGGCGAAGCAGTAACCCGTGTTAGACGACTACAAAAAGATCAAGGTCCGAGTATGGTTAACGCAAGGGTCGCTATATTCTAACAGTGAATGGAAAGGTTTCGATGAACCAAAAGTAAAGACTAGCAGCAGGTGATTAGCAGACTTTCTTTTGCTTGCCCNCCCGTTGAAAGCCTCCATATGACAATTACCTTTTTGTACACACTTTTCACTAAAAGGCCTTCGGAGAAAGATATTCTATACATGAAATGAGCGTACTATGGAATGAAAAGCCAAAAGGCCACCCATGAAGCATCCACTACTAATGTGAAGGTGAGGAAGCGATTGCAAGATTTCAAATTAAGCAGTCCATGTCACTTTTCTTTAACCCCACGTGAACATGAGCGAAACAATGACGTATCAATAATAAATAGCAACAAAAACAAAACGGTAAGAATTCCTGAAAAGAGATATTACTTGATTACTCGCCCTCTACTCCTTAAAATCAAATGTCAACCAGTTCTGAGACCACCGTACAGACATCATGGCGCCTTCTGCGGTAAGATGCCGATAAAACGACTTATAACTAGTCATTACTCATTCCGAAAAGGATCTGTTTGGACCGATCACAGGCGAGATTACAATCTTGGAAGCTTCATGGAAAGTCTAAACCTCTTCTGGAAATTGTAGAAAACGCAAGAAAACTTTTAGGAAGATCAGTGGAGCTCAAAGAAATAGACTACTTATGACCTTAAAGAAGTGAATGGTTCGAAAATAGTGAGCTTGGTTTTTGTGAAAGGACGAGNAAGGACGAGCGCGTGACACGTTATTTTGCAAACATTTATGCCAAGATTGAGAGGTTATTACTGCACTTAACGCTCGACCAAATCACTCATTACCACAGGTACTACTACTGTTACCCAGGAGCTTGCAGTTGAAGGCCACCTTTATGATCAAAACACTCATAAAATGTCCCAAAAAGCCATTTGCTACCAATGTTTGACCTTCCTTATCAGTAGGTAAAACTGCATCAGTGAAACATAGAAACATAGGTACGAAAACTCAGTACGATACCGAATTCCTACCGTAATTTCAGTCCTAAACCAGCACTTACTGAGACTTCAAAGGCTTATTATTTTTTGATGTCCAGTAGCTAAATGGCATATCGATCCTTGGTTCTACTCCACTGATTTATTACATATTTATTCCACCTATTTTTCCGTCACTACTAAATTAAACAAGCAGTAGAACCATTACAGTACGAATTTAGAACTGAATTGAACTTCAGTTTTTTACTGTAACTAATGATCTACGGAACTATTCCCACATACAGCATTACTAACTCATTCCCAGCATCTAAATAGCCGTCCTCTCGAAAAAAGAGCAACGTGGGGTTGCTGAGAAACCAAAGAATGACGGGTCGAGCTCTAGCATCCAGCAAGCAAAAGGACATCTAAAAAAGCGACGTGCAAACAAAACCCTTCAAACAGGATCAATTACCCAGACAACACTTTTAACGACCACGAAGCTTTACAAAAAGGTTGACAGCACTCGACCGGCGATCTTCACGATGCCATGGCGAGAGTACAATTAGCAAAGCGCATTCGATATTGGGCTTCGGTCTACTAATGAAATAGCATGGCAGTTGAGGAGAGTACAGACGAGGGAAAAGCGCACACACTCACATGTGTCGCAGTTGACGTGTGGGGCGACCCCACGACAAGTTGGGCTGGAGTTTCTCAGGAAATGGTTGAAAGTGCTTCAGTGAGGTCGACAGTAGCTTTTCTGAGCTTTCTGAGAAAGCGAGGTTTCCACATCGTTCTTCCTTTCCCCTCCCCACTATAGCCAGTCGCCCTCACCTTGTATGGGCGGGCGCGTATGAACTCGCAAGGGAGAGCAGCACTTCTACTTTTGGATGGACAAGTGGTAGTCTTCTTCTTCATTCCTTTAATGGCCAATAATTATTACACTGAGCCACTCTTTTTGCCGTCTACACAAGGGTGTTCGAAAGCTCAACCTTAAGGCATCCATCCAGGTGGTTAAAGCTATGCAGGACTTTGGTCAAAGCTCATTGGTTACCCCTCAGTCTTTGAAGGCAGCGTTTGTCCAGGCATTCAGCCCTCCTGCCAAAAAAAAAATAATTGAGATCTTGAGCCTTTGAAACCTGTATGGCTATAGGAGTGATCCGATAAATCACTTCCAAGAAGCTTTCTAACTTTCAAAATCTCGTTTCGTTGCAGGCGTTGGGGCTCAGTAGTAATTTTCCAATGAAAATTTTCTATAAAACGATCGAATCTTCATCCAATACAACCTCGTCACTTCTTCCGCCAGTACGGCTTTGCGCTCATACTCTAAAAGTCTGCCGCTTTTTTTTACACTTTTTAGATTGATAATTTCTTGCCCGGTTGGAGTGATGTGGTGATTTCTGCTTGCTTCTGAAGATATTTGAAAATTCTGAAGCTTCATAGAATCTTGCATCCTACTGCCTTTTTCACTAACTATGAACCTGATATTATATTTGAATGAGGTGGAGGTAGATAGTCATCAATTGTAAGTCACTCTCACAGAAAGCAGTATTTACCAGAAACAGAGAGAGTGAACTTTAAAAATAATACGTCTGAGATATCAATTTCAGGTGCAGGGCAGTCATTAGCAAGAATGAGTACTTACGTCACGGCACGGAAATTGCAAACTGTGTTGTCAATCTAGTCGTAAGTACATACATAGGTCATATACCTGCTACTCGAACCGTCGTATACTACATGAAGTTTTCATTTTTCAGACCTACCTGCGTAATCTTCACTGATTGTGTTGTTCATTATTCTCCTTCGATATTTCCCTCTTCACAAGTCTTCCCGGATGGCGTTAATTCTCCTTTTGACAGCCGAACATTTCACGGTGATTTGCGAGTCCTCATTCTTTTTCTCCATCTGAGCCTTTTACAATATTATGTTAATTGCCTTCAGGTCTTCTGAAAATCGCTCCTCAGCTGCGAACATTCTCAGACCATTTCCAAACATCTGAAACAAAAAGTATAGTACAGAGAACAACTTCCATCTGTATAGTAGCTGCTTTCACAGTACGCAACCTCAAATGGCGTTTCCGGAGCAATGAGTTTACATTGTAGTACATAGTAATTTAAAAGCTTAGATTTAGAGGACCCATGTCTCACTACGAAAGGAATTTCGTGAAACTATGGCTTAAAAAATGATTTCCGCGTTTAAAAGGTCTTTGAGAAATGTGAATGTTCGCCCTTCAAAAAAGGTATATCAGAAGCTTCAACTATAGGCTGTGAGCGACTGCGCTATGTCCTTCCGATGAGGTACTATGCCCCACCAAGTAGTCAAGTGTAGAACCACAATGACTGGGCCAAATGCCGTAGTCCATAAGTTCTTTGGATGTTAAACTTGAGTAACCAGTAACGGAATCCCAATCCTGCAAGTCTTTACAGAACTGCGTTCACGTCCGCTTAGGCCTGACTAAAAGAGGAGGGATCCTACCAAGGCCGTGAATATGTGGCGCTGTCCCAAATGGGGTTAACATTCAACAGGAATACCCTAGAAAAGGCGGTCTAATTATTTTTAAGGGAGTTCTTAGCCCATGGCAATTCATTTGCAAATTCTTCGATACCTACAACGAGAGAAACCAATGAAATTACAGTATCAAAACGTGCTATTGGTTTGTTTAAGTCGCAAAACTCTTTACGCATGGTCGCTTCCATTCTAACCCACCTAAAAGCCTCTATCCTAACAGACGAGGCGGACCGTTCACTCTCTCATTCCGATACGACGATAGAAAAAGAGCTCTTTCCAAAGCTTCCCTTATTTTGATGGCTTTCTGTTCATGCTCCGTTAATCATGCAAATGATGTCTAAAAGAAAAAAGGCAGAATGCATGCACAGCCCACCCTGAGCGATAATCGCCATAATTGCCAGGGGACTTTCCACGTTCGTATAGCCTGATATATTCGATGTGTATAAGGAAAAGCTTTTCAACGTTAATCAATCCCGTCTGAGGGATGCGCCCCGCATTCGACTTCCATTCAGAATCGTAGTGCCGTATGTAGTGCTACACAATGATTTTCGATGACCTACAGATCCACCCTTTTAACCCCCGAACGAGACTGGTACCAATTAACCGACCCCGAAGGCATGACAAGCTTGGTTAGCTTAGGCGGATATCAATTCGAAATTCGAACCCATGACTATCTGTAATACGAATGAACAGCTCTCGCCNTTTTTTTTTGCCTAGGATTTCAGAACAGTAGATAGAATAGGGATTCGTACCTCAATCACTAAAATCCGAACAGAACAAACCAGACATTGAAAAGAATGCTTCATTACTACTCACTAAAATTCTGTCTGACAGTCATAAAACAACTTGAAAGGGAATGAAATGTGCTTGAAGACTAACAATGCTATTTAATAGAGCCATTAATGGTTAGATTGAGACTAGAAACTAACTTGACTGGAACTAATACTCAAAGTGAAAAGTTAAGTTATACGAGCAGCACAAAACTTTTGTGTTGAGTCGAAAGTAGTCGATATGCAGCATATCTCTGAGGGCAGGTCACAGGAAGTGAAACATTTTCGATTGTAAGTGAGTCGTTTTTTTCCTTATGCTATGCTCATTCCATTGATGGATAACGCCATTCAGTGAGGGGCACATTGGTCTCCTTAATAGTAAGTGGGGACGTCCATCGGAGTCCATAATGAGGACCTCCTGCTTTGTCGTTTGTTCCTGGAAGAAGTTTCATCATGGAACGGGTTATCCAACAATGACTAATGTTGTTTATGAAAAATCAGAAAAAAGAGCTCAGACTGGGCAGCGCCTCACCAGACATGCGGGCTCCTCCGAAGGGCTGCTGTCCTACAACAGCTCCAGTGGACTTGTCGTTGAAGTACATGTTTCCAACAGCATCGCGCAGGACAGTACGAGCACTAAACGCCACAATAAGATGTGATTACACAACTCAATCAAATCACTTGAACGTGCTTCTGCTTTTGCTGCTTGAAGAAAGACTTCTTGCAAATGTTCTCATAATTTCACGTTCACCAAAAACAAAATCTGTAGTAAACATACTGATTCAAGAAATTCTTGTCTTCGGCGAACACGGCACCCGTAAGTCCGAAAGGAGTATGATCCTAAAAAAGATGGTGATAAGCACCTTTTTGTATTAAATGTTTTCAGGCAAAGAATAGCAGGGACCGAATCCTTCAGTATTTGTCCCAAGTATCAACCCCTCTCCCTTACACTAGGAACCTATAGGAATTCCTTATCACAGACAGCTGCATGATTTACGACAGACGGGTGGCTCATCTGGATAAAGACAGCGAACAGCGCCAAGTTATCAGATATTATGAGCTTCATGACGCTTTTTATCGCCATCGTTAGTCAAAACGATTGCAACTAAATTCACGCCAACTGCGCGTCGTAGGTGCCATTCACTAACACTATCTACACAAATATGTCACTTTTCTCAACAGGCCACTTAGGTTGTACCGAAACTTCGCACGAGCGCTGTTCGATTATTCATGAGTATCACCGCATACACCAACTTAGACCTAGAAATGATTCACTTTTACACCATTACGTCGCTCTCTACGAACCCACACTTCTCGTCCCCAATAGTGCCGTCCTGGTACATGTTTGCTAGGACCAAACTTCAAGCGATTTTGAAATTAGATTGAAGAGACTTCTTCCTTGCCGTAGAAACAATATGATCTCAAGGTATTACTGATCTGTATAGTTATGAACTTACCTTTATGGAGCTAAGAAGTGTTTCAAGTTCGTTGTCTTCATATACGTATACGGTGAGAACAGGACCAAATATTTCCTGAATAAATTGCGGTCATAACAGAAAATCCTGCGGGAGAAACTTCACGATACTTCGTGTATGAGTTTGCCCTTCAAATTGGTTGTTTTCACAAGGGTGGCATCAATGAAATATCCTTTGCTATCATCACACTTTCCTCCGAGTAGAATTTCGCAACCGTCAGCGCCAGTTTTCGCATAGTCTACATATATTTTCTCTGAGAATCGCATAAGGTGCTGATAAATTATTGAAAACTTTTACCTATATAACTTTTAATGTTATCGAAGGAAGCCTTATCAATCACAGCAGAGAAGAAAATTGAGCCGTCTCGCACCTGCAACAGACAGTCTGACCAATCAAATATTCACTACACTGGCGATAATTTGAGTAGACGGTTTCATTGAAATACATAAAAAGTCATTACTCACATCACCGATCTTGATTTGTTTATGAATTTCTGTAATTTTCTTGAGGATTTCTGGCCATCGGCTTTTCGGAACATATAGCCGTGAACATGCAGAGCATTTTTGACCACCGTATTCCCACGCGGAACGAGCAGTACCTAAACATTAAACCGATTTGTGGCATCCAGAATGCCTCGAACTCCTCCCAGCCAAGGGTTCATACATTGTGCATACATGATGCAAGTACACCCCCGTCATAAACTTTTATAACTTTGCTAATGTTGGACTATATCAGGCAGTTGGAGGGAAGAGAATACTATTCATACAACAAGCGAGACAACTGTCAGCTGAAGAAGTGGTGACAGCCAACCCCATTATGTAGGAAAAAACCATGAAATAGCGAGAGATCAATACTCGCTTAGGGTGTACCTCCACCTTATTCTGGTCCAGGAGTTAACTTATGCTCTTTCTTCCTGCATTCCTGCTTGTTTTATACACTACAAGATGAATCTCCTATACTTCCGAGCCATAAATCGAAGTGAAGGGTTGCTCGGGTGAGCGGTAGATTCTCTCAGAGGAGCACGTCTTGGAGCATAGTTGATTAAAAAAATCATTATAAATAACTTACAAGCAGCCACGACATCTGCGTTGGCCGACGGATGCACGAAATGGAAGTTCTTTCCGCCACATTCTGAAATGAGTAGTTGTTTCAGTTTAAACTTATTACGGTTTATTTGTAAACTGTAACACTGTCATAAAAATAGAAAATGTGTGGGGAAGTCGAAAAGGATTGAGGATATTCTGCCAAGCGGCCCGAATTCATTAAAGTGCGCTGGAAATATCATGCACGCGGACTCGTATCAACTAGGATTTGACAATACTAGGAATCCCTATAGTAAGGAAAAGACCTTACAATGGTGGCTGACCACCTCTATCTAGGCCGTTGAAAAAGAAGAAATCGATTAACCAAGGTATTGGGCAACGAGTTAATAGTCCTTTTTATCAGCACCGTTTCACCTCAAAAAAAGCGAAATTCAATTATGCAGAGCCGAACAAGACAAAAAATCTCAGCATAAAGTAGAGGATCGATTAGGCGCCACAGATTAGGAAAAATATTGTAAAAACCCATTCTCGTCAACACGATGGATATGTTATGTAGTCCACTCTTGGAGGAAACAAAGACAAGATTCGATTGGGCATGTCTTCATCGGAGGAGAGAAGACGGTCGACATTAATAAGCGATATAGGCTTACCTCCAACCAGCCTTGGGAACGTCACATATTTGTCGAGATTCTTAGCAACTGTTTGCCAAATATCTTTGAATGTGGGAACGGAACCAGTGAAGTTAACGGCACTTAAAGAAAATTTTGAATAAGATACCCTTACCAAGCTTTATTGGACATCTACTAATATGGAATTGATTTCCTACCGCTCCGACTTGACAAATGAGAAATTAGTTACCTCAAATGTTCGCTGGCAAGAATAACCGGACCGAAGTCGGCTCCCCGAGATGGAAGATATGAGATCACACCTGGTGGAACACCTGAAATGCATTCAGATTGAGAAAATTCCCAATAAATCAAAGAAGAAGATTCAGAGACGCAAAATTCTATTTTTATCATTTACAACATGCAAAGAATATAGAATCAACCCACTTACCAGCTTCTTCTAACACCTCATACACTACATAATTGCTCAGCACCGCTGTACGGGCAGGTTTCCATAAAACAACATTTCCCTGAATGCAGCAAACTTCATTTTTAGATTGAGCTGCGGTTTTAATGCCTTCAGAACTCAGCAGGCCCACCATCAAGGCCGGTGATGACGCCAGATTACCACCAATCGCTGTGAAGTTAAATGGAGCAACGGCCAAGACGAAACCCTGCAATTAGAACCAAAAAAAATTCAAAACCCTCCACTGCCAATTTTGCAAAACTCCAATCCAGATTTATTCAAGAAAATGCATTCAACATACCTCCAGACCACGGTAAACTAATTTGTTGGTGCTGATTTTTGTGCTAATCGGGTCATACTTCTCCATATCTAATGCGAATTTCGAGTTGAAACGGAAGAAGTCTATCAGTTCGCAGGCAGAATCAATTTCGGCCTGGAAATGATTTAGTAACTTCGAGATAATATTTTCTATTTTTTGAACTATGGCTATGACACTTAAGAAAAGGGGGTTACGAGCAATATAATTGTAAATGAGTATGATTGTTGGTGCGTACCTGCACGATATTCTTTCCTTGTCCGAGCATGGTGGCTGCATTTAATTTCATCCGATATTTACCACCAGCCAGATCAGCAGCATGGAGAAGTATGTCGGCTCTCTCTCTGAAATAGGGAATGTGCAGGTAAAACGGATGAAAGTGTATCACACTCTTCAGGATAGTGGACAGAAAAGGAAACTGAGACAAAAATAGCTATTTACAGTAGTTTGCTCTCTTACTTCATAGGTTTTCTCTCCCATTTTACACGTGCTTCTATGGCAACTTCGATGGCTTCATGAATCTGACCGGCGGTAGCGTATGAATACTTTGCAAGAGAAGTACGATGGTCGGATGGCTAAAAGGATAGACGTGAAAAGAAGAACGATGAAGTCCAAAACTCGTCGGAAATCTGGAAGCGGAAAGAACGATAAGATATCAATATTACCAAACCATAACTCCTGAAGGGAATGCTAGCAATAATGGATTAATTCAGTCTCATGAACCGCGCAAAGGATATCGAAAGGAGCACAGCTACGACCACTTGAAGTGGTCTTTTTGCAGATCTCTCCAATTCTACAAATCCAAACCTATCATTTCCATACGCCCACGGCAAGAGAGAGACGTTCGGGAGGGAACATTGAACGCTGGTTAGTGGTCCTTCTAGAAACTTAGCCAGTACTACTGAAGGTGAAGGGGTGGCATGTGGTGCCGGTGACACACATCTGACCACAGAACCACTTTTATTACCTTTATCTTCAGTATTTCCCCAAAGCTAACACTGCTCAGGGAAACTAGGTACTTCAACCCTGAGGTTACTGGCTGAAAAAATATTTTGGCTTAACAAAAGTACTTTCACGCCGGACAGAGAATCTGCTTCAATGATCAAGATAAGGAATGCACTCATTATTGTGCAGCGATCCACCAAAAAACCAACCAAATAGAGCGCAAGAAGAATTTGTTATCTTGGTTAATTTAGACTGACTGAGAACTCAAACCTCTTCCGAAAAAAAAAACCCTACAGTTCAGTAACAATGCATCTTTACTACACAAGAAAAGCAATCTACGATTCCGAATAGATAACTAACGTTCAAAAGAGTGCGCTTTTCGGAGGTGGGATCAGGACGTAAATTACAACGAGACCTACGTTTGCAGTGAATCTCCTCATTTTAACTCAATTTATAACAAATGGGAATTCCAGGAAGCTAAAGGAGATCAAAGTCTGACAGGCCTACGCAAATCGCAATATTAGAAAGAATTCGACGCCCGCGTGCAGCACTGCTCAACGATCAGATCGTGCCGTTCTCACTCAGAAGGGTGGGCGCTAGAAGCTATCCCGACTCGCTCACGTTTCCAAAACTTCAAACCTCTGTGTAATAATGAGAACAATGAAAACTGTTCAACAATTTGGCATTCAAGAAAACAGAGCAATATTTTTGGCCCATCGCAGAGTGTAAAGTGTCATTCAATAAACTCAACAAGAAGTGTAAAACACACAGAACACACATACTTTCCTCATAGAGGTGAGTAATAAGAAAATACAAAATATAGAAAATACAACAATGATGAAAGCATAAGGTGAGGCTGCCTTGACCGCTCGGAAGCCCACTCACCATTACTTGATAATAAATATTCTCATTGAAGATTTTTTTGCTGCCAATCCTAATCGGAACGTCCGTCGGACTCTGCAAAGAGTCACAGATATTTCACATGCAAAGAATGGAAGCCGAATTATTGCCACGGACAAAGTGATTAATTATCAGAAGCAATCACTTATTCGTACTTTGCTCATTGTCTCCAGTTCCTTCTCCAACGCCTGCCTCTCGGCGCTCCCTTTTTTATACTCCAGTGCTGGCTCGTTTGTCACATTTTTCATGAACTGTTCGGATGTCAGTCCACTAAAATGGAAGGAATAACAAGAAAGAAATGAAGGTATGGCGGGGAACTGGTCACCTGAAGGTTGATACTCCTCTATGGAGACTGCAAGTGAAGGAACTCAGCCTCCTAGCTAGCATTATGAAAAACGAAAGAAAGAACTACAAAAAGCGGTAGGAGCCAAGCGAAAAGCTGAAACGAAGAAAAACCTTTTGAACTGCCTTGAGAATGCCACACTTTTATCAGCACCCGGGAAAAAATTTGCGACTGTGAGAACATAAAAACTCACAACGAGATTTTGTTTACAAAAATCGATCAGGCTTGTTTTGAAAGGAAAGGGTCAAACCAGTTTTTTGCGCAACAATATTCATATAAACACATATGCTTATATATTTATATAGGCGTCTTTATGTTCATTTCTGCCGAACACCACCCTCTCTCACATTGAAATTACACGAAGTTGCAAGTGATTAAGAGAGCTTCGAAACCCTCAAGAAAAGAAATGCATTCTGGTAAACTATTAATATTTGAAAAAATACTTGCAACATTTCATGTCCAACAGTCTCTTACCTTTCTTGCCACAATCTTCAAACAATTGAATAGAAAATGAAAAAAACTTACTCCGAAGAGTGGGAGTATATTTTTCGAGAAAAATTGGGAGTTAATGCCGCAATCTGTAGGTATCACTCTTGATGGGACAAAACTAGGGCGAAAAAGTTGAAGTGATCGACATAGAAACTATCGTGCACTCTCTACAATCTCGAAGAGTATGATTATGTATTGTAGTTTACGGTCAGCTGACTGATGAACAGTTCGAACATTAAAAAGCATACCAGCCTATTTCTATTAAAAAACAGAAGAGTTCAAGGATGCTGCGAAATCAAGAGGAAAATCGATCCACAGAAAAAGCGGAGCAATAAAAGTGCCTTCAAAAACGACAGCGGCTGGTAACCCTACCAGTTCCTTCTGCACACTAGCACCGAATGGTGCCACTTTTCCTGCCACCACTGTCTTCGCAGAAGGTAGGCAACACGTGACATGGCAGAAGGGGAGAATGTGATAGATGACTTTCAAAGGTGTCATTGTAGAACGGCCATAAAAGATGGAACGGTGTAAATTGTAAATTCAATTCAGCATTGAAAAAGCATGGGAGACAACGATCCACGTGAAGAAAAAAACGAACTAGAAAGGAGAAGCTTCGTTTCGACTTTCAAGAGACCAACCTCTTTTTCTGAAAAGGCCTTGAGCACACGTAAATCAATGCTCTATTGGGAAGTGAATATAGGCGATAATCTTTAGACAATCCGAAAATGGAAACAAATCGTTTCTTTCCGAAGGATAGTTACTGAATAGGGGAGTGTTTAAGAGAACAAGAAGATCAAATGCTATTGCAGCCAGCTGTGCACCTACTGTTCCGCGAAAGTGAGAAAAAGATTCTCGCATGTATGAGAATGAAACGATCCTATCATTTGCGTCTTGAATAAAAAAAAGATAGATGCACAGGAGTGGAGAACGGAGTTCAGTCACGGTTTGGCCTCTTATCGGCCATTTTATGACAGCAGCTATGATTTAGCACGCAGCAATCATTTTGAGACATTTTGTAAAGAAAAGCACGCATACCTGTCTCATACATTTTGCAGACCAGCTCCGTAGCAGAAGTGCTATCCAGGTTCTTCTCAAAATTCTGAATCAATTTTTGAAATTTCTGAAAAACTGACTGATTAATGCAATAAGATTGACCGCTTGACATGCGTCACTATTCGAGTTTCCATCGATTTAAGTGCTATTTGTAATTCTTCATTCAAGCTCTGGGGCAGAAACCTTCCCCGAGGCTTCCAACTTCTGACAAAGTCAATAAGGCCGAGGCATTAGCTAGATAAAGTCTTAACACCACCTCGGTGGTGGCGGCACAAGGCACTACCGAAAATTGAAGTGACACTGTACCCCAACCTCACTTACGAATTTCCGTGAGAACTACACTTCTTTCGCTCTAATGGAAAACTGCTTGTTTTTGGTCTTCCAGTTGAAACCCTCTCATGATATTTTTTAACGGCAATTTAGTCAGCAAACTCTTAAGGTGGACATTTTCTCAGAGGCATTTTCGATTACTCGCACCACGAATCAATGAGCGTACATGGAAGCCTGTTTTGGAGTTGAAAGCTGATGTTATCTCTATATGCTCATTCAGATAAACAAGTTTTTGTCTACGCAAAACATTGAAAACCCTCAGATTCAGCTCTAAAAAATAAACCAAACCATCGTAAAAGTTCTACGTTGTCCCTTGAGATGTTCAAAAATAGAAGTTAAAATGTAGCTCCCACGTCAAGTAATCTATAGGACGCATTCACTGAATCTATTGCCAGCAATTTTGGAAATTTGACCACCTGCAAGTAAGAAGCGAGGTGTCTATCGCTCACCTCCTTGTTCACACTTATACTGTAAATGTAGCAAATGTGACTACTTTGATTTGCTAACTACAAACGTGACCTCATGAGTCATATATGTAAAGATTTACCAAACCGGTCAGTCATTACTGAAGAAAAATCGCTTAAAATTCGTTGGTTCTCCAAAAATTGGGAATTAAAATCTCAGGTGGTCTACACAAGCTGCAAAGTTATTTGAAAAAAAAAAAA
>UZAF01019792.1:0-17950 GCA_900617895.1 Haemonchus placei | reverse complement strand
CCAGCATTTCAACAAAAGATCGAAATATCTAGCTCATATTCATGGATTCTAGTTAGAAGAAACTGATTTTGCCAGATGAAGTCTTGATTAAGCGATGAAAGCTTGTCTCATTCGAACCAAAACTATCAACCTTAGCCAAGACACAGCAAATAAACAACAAACAAAACGAATAGCGAACATGGGACCGGACGCGGGAGTACTCTTGGATTTGCAGAAGAAGTTTCCTCACTAAATTCTGAGATTTGCTGGTTTATCTTCTGTCTGTCCTTGAGCGCATCCTCCCTGCTAACCTAGATATGCGGTGTGGCCTTCGAATAGTAGAGTTTATCTGGTATCTGCCTTCATCCACAACAATAGGGAATCCGCAGAATGATGCCCTTATTTTTGTTGTTGGGTTTAGCGAACAATTTGGATTTGTGGATTATATCTCGCGCACTCATTCCACCGGTTTTCTCCTAATTAAAGATGCAACATTTGGGAAATTGCACATGAGGAATAGTCACAGTCGGGGGGGGGGGGGGGGGGACCTTTATGCTTTGTTTAAAGAACGTTTCATAAATACTCTGCTATTGGCTCTTTAGTCATTTAAGTTTTGTTCTTGCTTGGTTTCAGTAGGTCGTCTGCCTAGATGTACATAAATCTTAGCGCAGAATGTGTCTTCAATTTTCTCGAAGTTCAGACGGAGGGTGAAGTACCGCCCGCTGCTCCACTTTGTACTTTACTCTCTTTGAAAGTGAATCGTCTTCAACTATTACTTCATTGTTTCTAAACCCTCCGAACCCTTCATCAGGAGTTCTCACATTGTATCGGACATATTCTTACGCATAAGCTCCACACTGTGCTATATAGCATCGTAAAGGATAAAAATGCGTACTGTTACCAAACATTGATTCTTGCGGAGGAGTCTGCTGTGAATTTCAGAAGAGTCCAGGTTTCCCCCGAGTTCTCCAAACATTTTCTGCAAGCTTTCATAGAAATGTTATCGAAGGTAACCACTCATACGCATGCACAGAACCCATTATGGGAGTCCACTAAATCCACCGGGTGGCCACATCGAGGCTAAGTTCCGTTCGCTTTTTTTCGGGTTATGGAGCATCTGAACCAGGTCTGCTCCCAGAAACGCTCTCAGACCAAAAGACTAAAACGCTTGTCAGTAGGTTACAGTAGGCGAAGTGGCCTGACACAAATTCATGAAAAAGTAAGTGTTGATATGGATAGACAGTTTGGTCACTATAGAGTTACAATCAAGAAGTAGCCGTATGTGTTATTCGTACAAGCGTGGGTGCTGTCCTTTCATAGAAACCCCTGTTAAGCTGGAAGCTCCCAGAACATCCCGGCAAGGAGCTTGATTTTTGAGAAGTTTTCGGCAGATACTTTCCGTGCAACAGAATGTTTTTTGGAAGCCAGGTGTACGACATGCTTCAGAAAGTTTGGTGAACGTGAGGCATTTTGACTGATTTTTTATATTACTGTCACTTGGCGGGAAAGAAATATCCAACCCCCAAAGGTTTTCATTCAGGCTGAGGGGCTCTGTTCAGTTGGGAATTGGGGTATTCGTCCAGTCTCAGAAAATGATCGCATTATCTTCGAAGAACAATACTTGGTGGGATTTCCAATGTTGACTTCGAATGAGCTACATGTTATGTTGACAAAAAGGTCAGTGGTATCCACTTCCGGCTCCGCTTTGGCGCCGCTACTCATGAACCGCTCCTTGGTTGACGGAAGCGTATTGTCCTTAGAGAAGGAGCGTAGCAAACATCATCTTGAGGTCAACACTGTACACTATCGGCGTTCGGTGCAAATAGCGCGAGTGGAGGTTTGTGCGACCCGGCATGGAGTAGCACCACCAGTTTTTCGAGAACGGGTCATCGTAACGCAGAAGTCTCGAAGGAGTATGAAGTCACACCAAAGTCACAGTCCTATTCCGTTACTATCAAGACCTAAACATAGCGAAGAGTGGACTCGAATTGGCTTCTCGAGATTTTATCCTCCAAAGGGGGAAGACCAACTTTGAATGTATGGAATATGCCACGCCATAGCTCCGATATGGACAGTGCCACATGTTGGGCTACTGCGCACATGGTCCAATAATTGAATCCCAGATCTATCAATCCATCCATCATTCCGGGCTCGGTTGATTGACCGGTCCGGAACTCTTCTGAGAGTGAGAGTGAAAACCCTGACTTCCCTATCGGCTGACCACCGTAATCCATAGGCTGTCTAGGCCACATACGCAAAAGGAAGATCCGCTTAAGGATAAATCGATTGCGTTGCTGCTTTCCACAAAAGGGAAGACTGAAAACCAGAAACCTTCATATTCTACAAGGTTCTGTCTACTTATATTTTTGACCGAATTCAGCCAGTTGCGTAAGAACCTCAAGGAAAAGTATACTCGATAGCAATGGAAAAGGGTTCCTAACTTTAAGAAATGAAAGAAAAGAAAAGATGGGGTGTTCTGCATGAATGAGCCCTGGTGGAAATTGTCTCCTATCTTATGTCAACTATTAGAGCTGGAGGAATTTGATGCGTGTTCAGAAGATTGGGGAAAAAGGCGATTTTAAAAACCCTGACTCACTGAACCCGCGATAATTTTGTTTACATGGATCAATGATGACTGAAAGTTCTGAGCGTTGCACTTGAAGTATAAACGTTTCGAGATCCGCGTTACCAATTTTTATCAGCTTCATACTACCTCGTGAATCTGCTTACTATGAAGTGTAGTAGTGAAGTTCCAGTTTCCGTTGCAAACGTAGGTATAAATTTCAATTTTGATGGTGGTGCAATGAGACAGAGCCCACTACTAATACTTCCATACGATTCATTGGAATTTCAATGGGAAAGCGGTTTCCAACGTTGTGAATCCGAGAATTCCAGTTAACTTTCAGGGAGTCATGTAGATGCTACTTGGTTAAGGAAATCCTTGAATTGCTGCATTCCTCGACAGACTAAGGGAAGAGTCAAATACTTTTTGAGTGATTTATGGTAGTTTATGCTCTTGTTTGTTCCGGGTAGAAGAGTTATTTTTGTACCAGCTGCATCAATGGTGACACTTCATTTGCCGTTTAGGATAGACCTATAAAACCGTAAGGCTGTTTCTGAGACGTAAATGTTCAGTAGAAAAAGGAAAATGCTGTTAGACCGTCCCCACCCAGTCATCTACTATACTTCTACAAGCCGTGAATATCGTAAAGTAAATACCTCCCAGGCTTATGGTATATCTGCGACTGTTCCCAAACTTTTAAAAAGCAGATTTTTTCAGTTGTTTTACCTTTAAGTTTTTTTGCTGCTTTTTGCATATGCTTGTTTTCTATTCTTCTTACTTTTACTTATTTTGGTCGGCCCTTTACTTAACAGTTTTACTATTTTTTCCAATTAGTTTGATGCATTTACAAAGTGTTTGTGATCTTTTGGTCTCTGGTGGACTGGTGACCCACTCGGGTTTTTTTAGAGTTTAAAAGCACGCAAGATGCAATCAACGATTGATGCATTTCCGGCCGAAAGAGCTGATCATATGATATGATCCGGGGTGGCGTCGAACTGCTTGCTCAATGATCAGTACGATATGATTGACCATCTCGACTCCTTACCAAAAAAAGAAGATATAAAAGGGCTTTCTCCGATAAGAAAGGTTTTCCTTCCCTAATTGGAGAAAACCAAAGCACTAGGGTAAACACAACACAGCACGCTTGAATACACTGGAAGATGATACCCAAAACCGTCAAGAACTTTTTTTTCTACGACCACCTGATTCCTACCCCATAGTTTGCTGCGCATTCTTTGAACTTTGCTTTGTTAGCTCTTTTGGGCACCCTATGATTTCAGACGTATACCTAGACCAAGAGCCTTTTGAAATTTATAGTGAATGAGTTGTTTTCCTCCAAAATGATCACCTTTTCTTCTTGTTTTCAAACTCTTCTTCCTCCTCCTTCCCCTCTATTTTTACCTCTAAACCATTATCTTTTACATTTCTGGTTGCTGGTCCTTCTCTCGCATGTCCGAGCGCTTCATTTTGACAGAAAAAAAGAATTTTTTTNTTTTTTTCAGTTTACGTTTTGATTGAAAATCAGCAAAATATTCGTGGTCAGAGGATATGCGAGCGAATGAGGATATCGATTTTACGCGCATAAAACCCAGATGTGTTTCGATAAACATGCTGTGACGGAATGAACTGAAGGCTGAACCTGTTTCCATTTATACAAAGTAAACTACTTTTTATGGTAAAAATATTTATAACTTATAAAGTAATACTCCATGAGACATCCGTATAGCACGCAAGTTAACAAAACAATGCATTAAAAATAGAAGCAGAACGATGAAGAAAAAAAAAACGAAAATAAAAGGATGGCCCAAGGCCGCATGACCAGAAGCACATTCAGGCAATAAGTAGCACGCAACCAGAAAATTGCATGTTTACGAACAAATTGTAATCAACCAATCGATCAGTTCTCAACCAAATCAATAATTTCTGGTTGTCATGATATTTTTACATTGAAATCAGTCGAAAATATCGAATAGAACAAGTTGTAAGGCACAATAATATCAAGCACACTTCTGTACACACAAGGCACTTTGTGAATATCATCTATGGTACATACTAGTACTCCTAAATAATGGAGTCAATGGCTGTAATGGCGTCTAGCCGAGGGGTAGGACTTCAGGAACGGATGTAGGAACCGCAAGGAGGAAGGGGTGGTCTCAAAGTTCCGTTCCCTCCAAAATGGACCCGATCGGTTCGGGAGCCATTTTCAGGCGCGGATGAGGTCTGGCTGAGAGGGAAATCGGACAAGTCCATTTATCCAGTGGTTAGTAACTGTCTCGATCACCGTCTTTCATCCACCAGCTCATTACCCTTCCCTCGCCCTTGTTTCCTACCCCAGTGCTATTTGATACCCAAAGTCGCGCCCCGATCGGTGCCTTCAAGCTTGTGGAAAAACCTAAGTTCAAAAAATAATCTATTGAAGACCCAAACCACGTAATAGCGAGTACCATGGCTGTTGGGAAAAGGCGTCTAATAATCTCAGAAAGTAGGAGCAACAATAAGCCGTCGTAAGGACCCTAAGGCAGTTAGCAATGCAGGAATTCATAAATATTTTATATGTATAAATTAAAGCTTTCGTCCATAGCAGATCTCTATACCTAAGAAAAATGAAACAATGCGCCGAGAATAGTCATAACAAATACACATGCATCGCTTGCTTAAGAAAAATATTACCATATTATTAATTATACTTGTATTATAGCTGATATCTTTGGGTAAAACCTTATTCTTATACCAGGCAATAATAATGAGACTCGTCGTGGAATTTGACGTTCAAAGATCATGCATGTATTTTGGAGCTACTATTTTGGTATAGGGTGGTCAGTAGATGTTCGAATTGATACCGATCGATTATTATTCCGACGAGCAGATACTATTTTGAAGTTGAGCAAAAATATTTTTCGTATGGGCGATGAAAACGTTGTCTGGTGAGCACTGATTCAATAATTGACCAGTCGTTGTGACAACCTGAAATCAAATGGGTAATGATTGAAAAACCGGGAAAATCAAATAAAACGCGGATATGAGCTCAATGAAACTCTGTGGTTTATAGGCTCCTAATTTTATTTCAGAGAAAATCTTAATTTATTCTTTTTCCTCCAAGTTTTGACAGCATCATGAAAATGGCACAGATTGAATAATCTTACTGAGGATAGAAGGATCAAGGATAGTCTTCGGGGGTTAATCAATCCCTTCTGAGGGATGCGCCCCCGCATTCGACTTCCATTCAGAAACGCAGTGGCGTATCGAATGCGTGTGTGGCCTTTAAAATGACCTGTTGTGGCCAGCAAATGTAGGAGTCAATGCTTTTACCCTCCCAGGAGAGTCTGGTACCCTTTAACTGACACCGAATGAATGAAGGCTCCCGTGACATGCGTATGTGATAGTGCGCCACTTGTCACTAAATAAAACCTTACTAAGAAAGGCTAGATATCACGTAAAGAACCAGATACTGCATGGGTGATANGCATCTAATAGGGTCGTATACCGTTCAAACTACCGAATATCCTCATTACTCAAATATGGATCAATTGCCAGGACCATAAAAAATCGAAAGCCTTACTTCATTATCATTTAGGCAGCACAGAATATGAGTAGGTCAATTATGCAGCATTTCAAATGTAAGGGGTACGTGGAACTTCCCATAAATGGACGAGTTTGTCATACACCTCAGTCAGAGCAGTTGACTAAGGCAAACCACTGTGAGGGCTATAAAGATCGTTTTTTTTAAAGAAGTCATCTGGTCATCACGATTATGTAGCCTCTCCAAGATGTACGATACAAAACTGCAGTCGGGCATTCTCCTTAGGAACACAACTTCAGTTGTACCTTTGCTTACTTTACCTATTAATTTACCTCTACCTATACCATTACTTAGCATTAAGTTTGGTAGTCACTCTTTCCAACATTCACTTAACAGTTTCAGTAGCAAAAAAGTCAACCCATTTCTGTACCTCCACTCGCTGATCCAATTTCTGTAGTAGTTAAGCATGCTTTTCTAGAGAATATTCCAGCCTATCAAACTATTTATAGCGAAGTTCGTAGAGATATTCAGAAAGTCAACAAACCGCTCTCATCATCTCCTTGAACTTCTCCAGCTCGTGCCCCTTGGCCAGCAGAGCAGCCTCAAGTTCTGTGGAACGAACAGCATGTAGTCGACAGGATGTGCAGTACTTCGACGGCGCCTCGCCTGCTTGACTGGATGGAGGAGAAGGCATGGATTCGTTATGTGGAGAAGCAGCCACTTCTTCGGTATTACTCGGTGATGTCTCGGCAAAAGTCGTCGAGGATGTCTCTTGCGGGCTGAAAAACCGTCAGATCGTCAACTATTCATTAGAACTATTTGGATTGGCTCAGGGAATAAGGGAGGGTTGTATTCACCTTGAGGAACACGACGAGTTGGTTGCAGTGGACAGAATGTTGACATGAACGTCTTCAGCATCGGTCTTGATGGGATTTACTGGAGCCAGTACAGGAAGTTTTGCCTGAAAGAGAGTGGTGCAAGAGAAGATTAAAGTAACTTGGGAACTGGGGAACGTCGAATTGAAGCGAATTTACCTACCTCGTCACCAACTGCGGGAACATTGTTCTGAATATGACACACATACATGTGAACAGCGAAAGCAGGCTGATTAGGGAATGCACGGCTACATAGGGCGCAGAACAGTGACGGAATTAACTGTGCCGTGGGAGCTGGCGGTGGTGGTGGCGGTGGGACGGCTGGCTGTGGTGGCAGCTGAGCTGCCTGATGCCGAGCGAACAGGGCAGCGAGCGCTCGCTGCTGTTGCTGAGCAATCAGCGATTGCGCCATCTGGAAAGAGAACACGAAGATTTATGCCATTCACCCGATGCCATAACTATAAATATTTACCTTTGCGACGTTTTCTTGATTGAAATTTAGAAGTGGCTGAGAAATCAATGGAAACACTGGCGACGGCTGCTCGATTTTTACCGGAGGTGTGGTTGCACCAGATGAGCTGAAGAAATCAATTCGACTAAGCGATTCAGGGAGGTGAACCTTTCCACTGAGATCTGGTGAGCAAGAACGTAACACTTCTGGTGCTCATAATTATTTGCAGGGTTAGAGAACAAGAAATAGTGAGACCGCAGAAACTGGGGCAAGTCGACCTTCTAGAGTGATAGAGCCAGGATTTAAAAAAGAATTAAACGCCATGTTCTTGTTCCTGTCGATTCGAATGGCTCCAGCTACACATTTCAGTTGATTGTGGGTATTACAAAAGAATAGCTGAGCGTTCACCCTCCCACCGTGCTGAGGTGGAAAGCTCAACATATTCTAGGAAAAAGATGGAAACGTTCCGTATTCCTTACTTTGGCTTTTCGAGGATTTAATGATCTCATCAATTTTAGGAGGTCGGATTTTCAAGGTTTCATCCTATCTACAGAAAACATCCATCCTCCAGACATTTCTAGCTCAAAACGATCATACAAACAAGCTCTATATAGCCCCAGACCTTCCAGTTTTTTTCTTTTCCCATCCCCTCACTTGTCTACTGCGTGGAGCTTGAGCGGATAGGACACATGCCACGGGGATCTGGACTCTACGCTGACGGCAGCTATAAATTTTGCTGATTTTTTACGTTGAGCACGCAGACAAAAAGCGCACAACTGTGGCATGTGCTAGGACGCAGACGGGGGTAAAAAAGTGCAGAAGTCGCTTGTAATGCCCCGGAGAAAGTGAATAAATGGCAGTTAGCAGGCTAACCTTTTTGTTTTGCATTTGAGTGCATGTTCGTCGAGTGATTGCTGCCGTGTGAATGATCGGCCACATTGCCTGCACGAATAACCGCGTTCAGCATGAATCTTCATGTGCCGATTGAGGTCAAACTGGAAAAGTTCCTTATTCTAAAGCTTCAGAGGAAATAAAGAAAAAGAAATTATTAGCATCTCAAAAAAGACAAATTTTTGCTTTGTAAGTTATAGCTTTGACCATGTTGGGAAAATCAGAAAAAGACTCTGATGATCCAAGAAATTTTTCTGGAAGAGCTTCCCAATAAATCAGCTCCCAGCAGTGGCGCCAACGGTAGTTTGAACATCTCCCACTCATTGCCCAATTTTTTCGATGAAGAGAAGTAGAAGCTAATGAAAAGTGGAGGAAAAGAGGGAAGTACTTTAAAGAGGCTAGTAGAAGTGACTAAAAAAGATGTAACATCCGATAGGTTGATCGGAGTGACGGATGAATTTCGAGTCACCCCCTCCTACCGACCCTGGTACGATAATCATGACCAAATATCATACACCGTAGGGATACGGTAATTCCGAGTGATATCGAGCGATTAATCTGATGAGCTCAAAGTTGGTGAAGCTGAATCACTCTTCTCTTGGCTACCGTTTCTTGCAGTTTGTAATGCACTACATCCTCGCACCTAGTTAATCTACCTGACGTGGATTGTAAAACCCTCGCAAACTGACCAGGACAGGAAGGTAGCTTCAATTGCAACCCTCATCAACTGATGCTTTTTCATAGAAAAGCGATGCTGCAGATTCAAAGCGATTTCAACAGCTCACCTTGAAAATGAAAGTCTTCTGGCAGAGATTACACTGATGTGGACGACCTCCAGAATGAATCATCAGATGCTGGGTGAGGTGTCCTTTCTAGAAAATGGAAATATCTGTAGGACAGTTGTTGTAATTTGCAAAATTGCAACTTTAACCTGTTTGTAATTCATACGCTTGTGATTGTTTACATAAATGCATTTAATTATTATTTAACGCTCGTCACCTACTTTCCCCTCAAAATTACTGTCACCTCACTGTTTTACCGGCTCCACCAACTCGATTCATGGTCAAAACGCATTTGCCAGCCCCTACAGTATACTCAGGGGCGATGCGAAATAGCGCTACGAATCGATATCCAGCAATACAGTGTATCAGTCACATATCCGCCTCATTAGTACTAGGCTGTGCACATCTTCCCCACTGAGGTTTGAGTGGATTACAGGTCAAACTGCAGTTTTTGAACGGTTGAAGGAAGTACCTGGAAGAATGCCTTATTACAATGTTTGCAGACATGTGAACGTTCTCCAGTGTGCCACATCCAATGTTTTTTCAATAACTGCCGGGTTCCGAATTCTTTTCCGCATTGAGTGCACTGAAATAAATCATTTTTCAAATTCCATCAATCAATAAATTATTGCTTCCATTAAGTGGTGAATTACAAATTAAAGACATGCTCATCCTCCAGGTCATTTATTATCCTACAACTTCCTGATGCCCAGAATTCGGGACCTTTCCATCCTCTGGGAAATTTGCAGATGCAAGGTTAGGTCTTGAGAGAACTTCTAAGCTTAGAGCTGCCACATTTTGGATCACGGACAAGTTCAAGGTGGCGTGGAGGACGCCGTGACTCCCTCTACTCGAGGTATTGTAGACTTGATTGATGCTTGATTAGGTACAAAGCTAGTATTCTGAGACAACGAAACCAGCGCCCTGTCAAAGTTACTATTTAGGGCCACCTAGTTGTCAAATCTCAAAGTAATGACCTATTAAGGCTTAAGTTTACTGCTGAGACTTTGGGAGTTCTCATAAGACAACATACCGTATGCGGTTGTTCACCACTGTGTGTCCTCATATGGGTGGATAGCTCCCGCTTCACAGCGAAAATCGTGTGACACACTTCGCACTCGTATTGTGGTTTGTCTCGATGGCAACTCGTATAGTGAAAATTCAACTGAAACGATCGATTATTGATTGTCGATAATCTCTAGTCATCCATCGGCACGCACCTGTGATCGTTCATCGAAACGTGTAGGACAGAAACGACATTGATAGCCGGGTTTTAAATCTTCGATAGAATCGATTGATTGATCAAGCATTGTGTCGTCCATTGATTGATCCATCTGATCCTCATCAACATCATGTGACATCATACCATCCGTTAGATCGGAACTACTTGGTGAATGTCGATCCACTTCTGATAATTCGTGTTCCTGAAGGAATGAAGACCGTATACGCAAGCCTTACTATCAGTCTTCAAGCCAGAATTTCCATCTTATTCCCAACTTTACAGCTGGCGTAGATTCATTTACTGTAACGGCGAATGGTGTAAAGGTATGTTAGAGATTTTTTAAAATTTTCTGAGTTCGTTGAACGAATTGCTGAGCTGATTCAGACGTCAGGCGGCCGCCCTCAGCTGGCTGGTATGGAAATGCACAATGAGCGCTAAGAGATCCACCGAAGTGCCATACGCATGCTATAATAACTTCAACTCAGGTGGGTCCCGTTAGAAATGTTGGGAAATAGGAAAAGAAGGTAGCTTCCAAAGCCGCTAAATCGAACTCTTTAGTCTCCACAACCTGTAGGCTACTGTAACCCATGAGCTGATAAGCCTGAGACCAGGTGTTTGGATTATATCTGGCTTTTATAATGAAACCACACTGATGGTTGTTTTCAGAGGCTCTTATTTCTTAAATCCGATCTGCTTCTGATGAGTTCAAAAAAAACTAACGTCCCCTGTGGGATACGTTTCGAGCNCGAGCCTTTCCGTCACGAAAGGGAAGCGCACGGCTGTGAAGGTTGGAGCAAAGTATCCACGAAATCCTATCAGAATGAGAGGGGAAATGGGGAGGGGGGGAGGGGGAGATTTCAGTTCCAGGTTAATTACCGTATCAAAATGTAGACTAAGTTTCTTTATTCGAAGCTAATTGGTAAACGGTTTGAGAAGGTAGATGGACTATGGTCAGTCGCACTTCTTGGATACCAGCGATGTTCAGGGTCCGTATATGGGGCATAATAATGGGCACTCACCGACTTTACCGATAAGCAAAGACTGGAATTCATGGATTACTTCATCTTGATCATGTTATCTTTGTGTTCTACGAAATCAGGCAGTTAGAGCTCATTTCCCCTTCGCTCCGCTGATACTTTGCTTAACAAAACGTTCTCAAGCACTTGTCTGTGCCGTTGACTTCGTGAGTTCAAACCGTCAACCTCAGCAGACGGATGGGACGTAGTGAACAGCTGAGTTGCTCATCACTCAACGGACAAAGACAATAAAATTGCAACGGACGACGGCAAAAGCTGCGCGGTCTCCAAGCAAATGCAAATGCTACAAAGTGCGCAGTCAGTATCGGCTGGCATGCTTACTGGAGGAGGCGAATGTGGCAAAACTATGCCCTTCCTTGACCTTTTCCACGAAATCGGTTTTGAAGACAGTATTCAAAGCAGTGTTCCCATCGATGCATTGGAGTAACCGATATCTTGGAGCGAGGGGAAGTGGGTTGATCAAGCTTTGAGAGCAATCCTAACCAGGAGCTGAAATGCTTTTCTGCTTAAAATTTCCGCGGCTAGATTGAGAAAGGGAGTGATTATTCGTCCTCTACTCTCCCAGCATTCTCCCAATTCTCCCATGTACTCATGTCCCTCCTCCCACCCGAGCTTTCACACAGTAAAGACGAATTTGTGTAATTACGACTGAAGTCACTGAATACTCAGAGAGCGTACTAGTTCGAGGCATTGCTCATCACTCCAAGTTAAGACACAGCTGACTCATCTATGCTTTGTAATTATTCTGACTCAGAACCGCAGAATGCATGTTGACATGCATCCGAGTAACTGTTACCCCCAATCTTAAAAGTATAGGAATAGGAAAGTGGTAAGGGATTAGAAAACCTTTTACATCCTACCAGCATGCCAGAAAAGCGAATAGGGACTGGATATAGGTATTGTACTTACCGTGGAGTAGGCGCTTCCAGAAGTTTTGCAGGCATAGGTTGTAGGACAGTGTAGGTGCCCACAAATTCATGCTGAGGGTGTTCCTATGAAGGTTGTGATTCGAGCAAGGGTAAGAAAAAGCATTGAAAGGGAACCAGGATGCCCATGCCGTATCACATTTCCCAGAACAATTCTATGGGTTACCATGCCTCAGTAATGCCTAACACCCATGTTCCAGCTCCCAGACCGGTCTTTCTTCCTTGGGGTGCTATAGCCCTTATTTATTGATTCACTGAATTGATGAAATTACGGAAATTTGCATAGGGTATGCAGAACACCCATGACGTCATTAGGGAACAAAGATGACGACTGTCGTCGTCGATCCATCTGACAGCTGAAGTTGAATGAAGCAAAACATACCCGCAAAACACACTCCTACTTTCTTATCAACACAGCTGAGAAGTGAGAAAATGGGAAAAAATCTTCAAGTGGGAAGGTCCAAGGGTTGTTGGTAACTAAGAGATATAAGTGGAATGCCTTTTTAGTTTGATGAGAGAACCATCACAGGGCTATTTCAACCTGACGAAGGCTCTAACTCCGTTCGGAATACCGTTTACAAGCTGAGAATCTGGTATCGTAATTATTATTTTCAGTAAGCAATGCTAAAGTACAGAACCTTTCTTCTACAGTAAATCAATGGACCCTTTTGATCTTTAAGCCATACTCTGCTTCTCTAGGTTCTAGCCTATCCGAGCTCCTTTGATACTTTCTAGTTGACTCACCTCGACGCTATTTTGTGTGTCCATTTGTGTTGTTTTCTTATGGCTATGCATATGCAACTCGAGTTCCTCAAAGGTCGCATAAGAGTTCGGACACTCGGTGCAGAGATAGCAGCAATCGCTGGACATCTGAAAAGTAAATGGTAAAAAATGAGGTGATTGGGAACTGGAGCGCATGGAAGCATATCCGAGTGGAAACGGACTTCTAAGAGACTCCAGGAAGATAATCATTCGTCATAAGAATACGTGAGCAAAAAGGACAATCAAGCTTGGCAAGGAAGACGAATGAATGTGAGACACAGAGGCAGTCTGGTCGAATAGGCACTATACAACGTGTGGGTGATGGCGGTCCGTTTGAAGGAATTCTTCTGTTGAAAAAGCATGCTCCAAATGAATCAGCCCTGTTGCTGGTCACTCACTTATCAATAACACATGCCACCTAGTCTGCTGCTATCACAAAAATGCTTGACGCTCGTGGCTACTGCTACTTTACAGGTAGCAGTTCACATTTCGTAAAAAACGATTGCAGCCGATCAAACGAAATATCGCCTATAGAGAACTTTTTCATTATGCCTAGGCATTTGCATTGCTTAAATTACGCACTTGTTCGGTGAAGCCCTTCTATTCGTCGCCAAGAAACTTCTACCAATTTTGGTTTTTGTCTCCGCCCCATTGTCGCCTTATTGGAGTGTTCATCATGTTCATAGCTAATCAAATGAAAGGCGATAAGGCAGAGTACTCATCGCCATAATGAAAAATACGATCGAAGCAACAAAACATACAAAACGACCAATTAAAAAGGTATAATTAATTGTTGTGGGCGGAGCGTCTACGATTTCTGCCGAAAGTCCTGCAAAATCACCCAAAATTTCCTGAGGCCACGCCCCATCTGGACATGCAGCACGAAATCTGAGAGGAATGGATTTTTTCGTTGCGGAATGATCGTGGATGAGTAACCCCGACGTGATGGGCATGAATGTATGTGAGCAGAACAGTTGGCAGCCGATGGAAGGCACTTTGAATGAATCAGCCGGTCGGACGTTTCGAAGCCCCCACGAGTCCCCCCGGGATAATGTGTTTTTGATCATGACTCGAGATTACCGATGCATGAGCCTCTCCCCGCATCGCTACAGTATTCAGCTAATCACAGTACAAGGGGATAGATGAAATGCTCCTATCGCAAGATAGCTCGCAAACCCTCCTAAGGGGGCCAGTTCTATTGGAGAGATGACACAACTGTGTCCCTTAACCTCTATAAAATTTACTTCTAGTGAGGCTAGACGAATTTTTTTCGTATGCCTCTTGTCATAGGTTCGTATATTGAAGCTATTTCATCAAGTACGGAATAACAGGAGCCCAGAAATTTCCTTCCTTCGGGTAGTGCGTGAAACCACAATATAGAATGAGCCCGCGGTTCTTCGACCCTTCCAAAGACCGAAAGTAGTAATCAGGAACAACTTTGAGTCAGTTCAGTTCTTGACAGTATAGGGGATCTGAGGTCCGAAAATAGCACCTTCGACCGGGCATAGCGGTTTTCGCAACGTTTTTCCCTGTTTTTCGTAATGTTCAGCCGAGAGGAGGAGGTGATAGACGTGGTATATTCCTTTTTCTTCGGAGTCATTCATTAACGATGTTGCGCTCTAAGTTTTTCCGACAGAAATGAAAACACTGAAAACCGCTCTGATATCTTTTCTGTTTATTTTGATGACCTAGGCTTTCCAGGAGGTCATATCACAACAGACTGCTGGGTAGCTTTGGATGGGAGTTCCTCGGCTTTTGGAATGACAGCACGTGTTCACCGAACATTTCTTTTGAAAATAGAGCTTTGTTCTTCACTACCTTGTTATCTCGGTTCAATTTGCAAGAAGAGTTAGAAGAGAAGGATGGTCAAACTTGATTTATTCATTTCTGCCTTAAAAGAGGAAAATACCGGTCATCGATGCTTTGATGACGCTTATTTCACCTTTCCAAAATGGTTGAAGATCGAGCTCCTTCGAAGCAATGGGAGCTAAGAAAAGTCAACAGAATTCTACGGAAGAACAAAGCTGTTCTCGAAAGACGAAGACCTCTTGCTTGAATGCGAAACATAGAGCAAAGGGCCGCGGAATCATGGAATAACGGACTTGAAAGGGCCATCGAATGTATGTATGGGTATTAGACAGAATTAATCCAAGCTCAAGCACGAATAAACTGCCAGTTGCACTCCGTTTACTTACGTCTTCATTAGAGCACATGCAAACGCAAAATTCAAGTGGAGAGACGCCATGAAAAAGCTCTTTTGTGGAGCATCAAGCAGTTCCCCAATTCCCATTCTCCAAAGAAGTTTTCTGATGTAGAAGAACTGACCCAGTAGGAACCAACCGAAAAACGGAAAACAACTGTGCCTTCGGGTACGTCGTATCCCTAACTAGTACTGGTTACTTGGCCTGTGACGTATTCTAATCTAACTCATCACAGGCATCAAACATAAAAGTACGGGGGACGGTGCGTCACAAAACAAATACTCTACTTGTTCATCATATTTACTTAACGTGTGCACGGGTTTTTTTCAATTTTTTTCTTAAACTGGCGAAATTTCCACCGAACTTAATTTTGAGAGGTTGCTGCTCCTTCCTGATTATCACAGCCGTTTGAATGTTCACAGACTTGCTGTCTTCTGAAAAATGTTATCTGGAAAAAGGCGACGTATTTCAGCAGCTAAAAAGGGTGTCCAGAACAGGCGTTCTAATTAATTAGTCCATTTCTTTTACTGAGCATCTCTTCTAGCAAACAGAAGAAATTTCAGCAGACAAAAGTGCAATGGGAAAAACTTTTCGGTTCTTGAAGAGAAAAATTCGACTTTCTTAAATAAACAATCAGATTTTTGTTTACAAAAATACTTTGCAGTTCCAGGAATACATGTAACAAAAAAATAAAGTGCATTGCTTGAGAGCAGACAGCACGGAAATTTACCCAGAAGTTGGATGACACCTCCGAGAGTTACACAGAGTGGACAGGCTGAAATGAGCAATCGAGGGAGGTCCGAAACTCCAAACAAGCCACAGTTATCTTTGCCTTCTGCTGCAATTCGTTTTCATTATTGAGGTCATGAAAGTCGGGTTAGCTAAGGAGATGAGTTTGAACAAATTTTTTGGATTCGTTTGAGACTTCGAAAATTGAAATTCCGGAAATCCCAATCATAAATAAGGTTCTTGAAGACCTTCCACACAAGTTGTGCTTTGGGTCATTACCCAGAAAATTTCTAGTAGGTTTTTACTGCCACTGGATATTAGAAACACCCGATGGTCTATCCTCCTAGCAGTTCTTTTCGAGAGAAGGGAAGAAGGAACTGAGTAAGCCCTGAGCTCTAGCTCTTCAATTTGTAATTGTGTCGAAAGAATGGAACCATCTCCGAAACACACCACACTACACTATCACACCACTTTACTACCCATTAATAATTAGGAAGCAATCCAAGAGACATTACAGTACTCCTGACCATTCAGAGCGTAATGACCTTCAAAAGTTGGCTGCCATCACAAGCGGTGAACAAAGGGCGGCTAGTGTGGAGACGATAGCGGAGGTGACGATAAAGTGGCAGGAACGGGGCCGGCCGGCATGCACACCCAGTGGAAGCTCTTTGTGCTAGTTGTGGGCTTGTATGACCGAATGTTTGAGATGTCGTTGGAGGTTGAGGTCAAGCCGAGTCAAGTATACACAGAAAGGAGTGGCAGCCGCACAAATAACATGTCATTCGGGCTGACTCCGTCCGTCGCTACCGTAACACCGCACTGCTTATTTGGACCGTCAAGTGGGACTTCTTATCAGGTTCTTAACATCAGTAATCACCGTAAGATACCATCCCAACAAGGTCAAGAGAAACCTTGAACTGCAGCTGGTCAAGAGGTCAGCGTTTGGGCTACGGCGCTGAACTTGTGAGACAAAGAACTTTACTGGACTACTGGGAAGTTGGTAAAGGACGAAAATCGACAGCGAGAGAGGTAATGAATGATGAGTCAACCGATCGAGTGCTATCTTCCACTTACCTCATGGATAGAGTGAAATGACAGAAGACCCAGCCAGAGACTGTTCAAACCGTCCAAAAAAGGCGATCGTGCAACGAGTGCATCACTGTAGTATTCATGAATCGAGACGATCGACACCCAAGACCACCCTCCGTGAACAAAGAAATTTTGAAACAGACCACACACACACGGACAGAGGAACACACACGCGCTTCAATGAAAAGCTTTTCATATGCCGGAAAAACTCCACGAAATCGTCTCGTCTAGCGGTTGAGACGGTCATCGAATATTGTGCGATGGGTTGGGCTTCTTGAGAAAGGGGGCAGCTAAATGCAGTAGCTACATGATGGATCCATTTTTTCGGTCTCACCACTTGGTTTTGCAGATGATTACAACTAGTTACCAAGTAGGAACAAGTGGAATGGTTTGGACAAAAAATTAGGATTCCATTAACTACAAATAGGCGACAGGAGTAAAACATGAGGTGGAAAACACTTAGGGCTTGTACAGCACTTTGATCAGATGACTATTGTTCGAAATGAGGAAAAGTTAAGCTGAGAAGAGTATGGAAAGTAGTGGCAGACTTCTACTTTTGATTTTCAACACAAACTTGTTGGTTTCAGCACTTTCCGGATATACCGTCCTGCATATGCCCGCTTGGGGAAAGGGGATTGGACGATGAGATTTTTTGGTATCTCAAAGACAAAATCCAAAGTCTTGATAAAAAGGATCAGTTCATTTAGCATTCTATGAAGGAGCGTCATTTTAGCTTAAAGGTGGTCAGAATGTTGCCCATTCCATCCTGGCACTACATCTAACAACAACATTCCAATTGGGTGGGTAAACGTCTAAGTTCACAATTACCATGCAGACCAAGAATTTCAGGAGTGCAAAAAGAGTAAGATGCAATTTTCCACTGAAAAAGTTTCTCCATGCAATGGAGACAAGATTGGTTAGCA